>JAGFNQ010010233.1:0-81460 GCA_024364735.1 Boesenbergia rotunda
AACTTTTAGTAACAATTGTTGTTACATAACTTTAAATGGTGTTCTTTATGGGAATGGAACTTTGTGCAATGGTATCTACACGTTAGATTTATCCGGTGACGTTTTCAATATCGAAGTTAGCAACAAACGTGCTCGAATAGATAATCGAATAGACTCCTATACGTGGCATTGCGTCTTGGCCATATAAGTAAGAAACGCATGACCAAATTACACCGATGTGGAATTCTGGAATCATTTGAACCCGGTTCATTTGATACATGCGAATCATGCTTAAAGGCAAGATGGCCAAATTACCCTTTTCCGGAAAAGGTAACCAGTGGGAGAATTGCTTGGTCTAATACATACTGATGTATGTGGACCAATGTCAACTCTTGCACAAGGAGGCTATAGCTACTTCATTACCTTTATCGATGATCACTCACGATTCGGGTATGTGTTCTTGATGAAACACAAATCTGAAGCTTTTGAGAAATTCAAAGAGTTCTGAAATGAAGTAGAGAAACAGCTTGGCAAAAGTATTAAGATACTTGATCCGATCGGGGTGGTGAATACTTAGTCAAGAGTTTCAAGATTATCTTAGGGACAATGGGATATTGTCTCAATGGACTCCGCCATATACACCACAGCATAATGGTGTATCTGAGAGGCGTAACCGAACCTTGATGGACATGGTTAGATCCATGATGAATCATGCAACTCTTCCAAAATCCTTTTGGGGCTATGCACTTAAGACAGCTGTTTACTTGCTAAACAGAGTCCCGACCAAGGTAGTCTCTACTACTCCATATGAGACGTGGAATAGTAAGAAACCTCATTTAACTCACCTTAAATATGGGTTGTCCTGCTTATGTGAAGCGGACTGTATCAGACAAATTGGATGCTAGTCTAATAAATGTCTATTTATTGGATACCCTAAGGAAACGAAGGGTTACCAATTCTATCATCCCTTGGAACAAAAGGTGTTTGTTTCAAGGCATGCTGTGTTTCTAGAAAAAGAATTTCTTTTACAAGAAAACAGTGGGAGTGGCATTGAACTTGATGAAGTTCAAGAAACTCCAATAGACATTACAGAGACACCTAGTCTAGACCCACAACCGAGAACTCATGATGATGAGCTATCAGTTGAACCTAAAACAACACCACCTCTTCGTAGGTCTGATAGGAACGCAATATTCTAGAGAGATACGGATTTCTCATAAGTGAATCGAACGACGTGTTACTCATAAGCGATGACGAACCTATCAGTTATGAAGATGTTCTGAAAGTTCAGAAAGGGACAAATGGCTTGAAGCCATGAAGTCGGAAATGGATTCCATGTACGAAAATCAAGTATGGGATTTGGTTAACCCAACTGAAGGGATTAAGCCCATAGGGTGCAAGTGGGTTTTCAAGAAGAAAACCGACATGGAAGGTAATGTTGTTACCTTTAAAGCTAGATTAGTGACAAAAGAATATCGTCAGAAATAAGGAATTGATTATGACGAAACTTATTCGCCAGTAGCTATGCTTAAATCCATTTGGATGCTCCTGCCATAGCAGCTCATTATGATTATGAGATATGGCAAATGGATGTGAAAACAGCTTTCCTTAATGGAAACCTGCTTGAGGATGTATACATGATACAACCTGAAGGTTTCACATCGGTTGATAAAACAAAAGTATGCAAGCTTCGACGATCCATATACGGACTAAAGCAAGCATCCAGGAGCTGGAACATCCGTTTTGATGAGACAATCAAAGAGTTTGATTTCTCACAAAATCCTGATGAACCTTGTGTATACAAGAAGGTTAGTGGGAGTGCAGTGTATTCCTAGTGTATATGTCGATGACATATTGCTTATAGGAAACGATATATCAGTCTTACAGTCAGTTAAAATTTGGTTGTCCAAAACTTTCTCCATGAAAGACCTGGGAGAAGCAACCTATATCCTTGGGATTAGAATCTATAGAGATAGATCAAAACGGTTGCTTGGTCTTTTGCAGTCTACATATATAGACCGAGTGCTAAATAGGTTTAGCATGTCGAAATCCAAGAAAGGTTACCTTCCCATTAGGCATGGGATCAACCTTTCAAAGTCTATGTGTCCACGCACAGAAGACGAGAGGATTTGCATGAATAAGATTCCTTATACATCCGCGATAGGATCTATCATGTATGTTATGTTATGTACTAGGCCCAATGTATCGTATGCTCTGAGCGTCACGAGCAGATACCAGTCTGATCCAGGAATGGATCATTGGGCGGCTGTCAAGACAATCCTTAAGTACTTAAGAAGAACTAAGGATGTGTTCCTAATATATGGAGAAGGAGATATGGTAATACGTGGGTATACAGATGCCAGTTTCCAGACAGATAAGGATGACTCCAAATCTCAGTCTAGATACGTATTTACTTTGAATGGAGGCGCAATAAGTTGGAAGAGTTCCAAACAAGATACCGTAGCGGATTCTACCACTGGAAGCGGAATATATTGCGGCTTCGGAAGCAGCAAAAGAAGCAGTCTGGATCAAGAAGTTTGTCTCAGAACTTGGTGTGGTTCCAACCATTGATGAAGCAATACCGGTTTACTGCGACAACAATGGAGCTATTGCACAAGCAAAGGAACCAAGGTCTCATCAGCGATCCAAACACGTGCTTCGCCGCTATCATCTGATCAGAGAGATTATAAGTAGGAATGATATACAAATTGAGAAAATTCCCACTGAAAGGAATTTAGCGGATCCTTTAACTAAGGCCTTGCCTCAAAGCAAGTTTGAGGGTCATGTTAGAGCCTGTGGTATTAGATACCGTAGCGATTGGCATTAGGCCAAGTGGGAGTTTGTTAGTAATATGAGAGAAGTGTCCTAAGGCAATCGCCTTATGATTGTAATCATTCACTTTAATGAATGAATATTCACTATTTGAGTATACATGTTCATGTATTTGATTGAGATCTTAAACTCATTTACTGAATGTCCGCAATACAATTCACAGCATGAGAGAATTTGTGATGAATTCACAACTAGTGATTATCTCTACATGTGCAATTGTGAAGTATTGAAATTGTCCCTAGTCGATGAATTGACAGATACGGACACTATCAATTCTGTTGAGACTAGCATGGGTTATTCTCTAATCAGCTGATTATCACTGGCTGGTGACATTGGGATGTCCGGAGATAAACATGAATGCTAGTTAAGGGAACTAGTTCATTGGAGTAACTAGCTGTAAAACTTCATATGGTAATCTACATATAGATATGTCAATGAAAGTTCTTACTGCAGCTTAAGTGCGATGTTCCTTTGACTTGCGGTGTTCAAGTCATCTTGGTCATGAAAACTTATACTTTGACATCTTAAGCAAGCATCTCCAAGGAGGTGTGGACCCAGGATGATTGGGTATAAGCCGAAGTGCCCGAAGATGTTTGAACAACCTACAAAGGATTCACCACTCCTTGCGAGGAGATGTATACCCAAGGCCTATCGTCGGATTGTTACTCGAAGCCTCTGGCCAGAGCATAACATGTTCTGAGTACGAATCTCTAAGAAACATGAGAGTAATTATAATCCGTTGGACGAGAAAGACATTACTTGGGCTAGGTGTGACGTAGTCAGCCTAGTGGGGACTGACACACATAGATCGTGTCCTGAACCAAGTGGGTATAAGATGGTGAAGGGAATGAGGCACGACTCATTATAGTTGCTGAAGGGTTTCAGAATTATTTCTGAGGTCAACCGTTGATCTTTCGATTAATTGGGGGTCATGATGTACTACTAGGTGCCACTCATGATCGTTCTATAATTGGTTGATTATAGACGGCCAACATAAATCGAAAGCCTATTTAGTCACATACACTACGAGTAATCCGAGGGATTTAAAACGAGTTAAAAATTGGATTTTCCGATCAAGAGAGATAAGTCGAATCTGAATTTATCAGAGACGCATCGGAAGCTTAAAATGGCTAAGATGGTGAAGGGAATGAGGCACGACTCATTATAGCTGCTGAAGGGTTTCAGAATTATTTCTGAGGTCAACCGTTGATCTTTCGATTAATTGGGGGTCATGATGTACTACTAGGTGCCACTTATGATCGTTCTATAATTGGTTGATTATAGACGGTCAACATAAATCGAAAGCCTATTTAGTCACACACGCTACGAGTAATCCGAGGGATTTAAAACGAGTTGAAAATTGGATTTTCCGATCAAGAGAGATAAGTCGAATCTGAATTTATCAGAGACGCATCGGAATCTTAAAATGGCTAAGTCTTTTGAAGGCTTATTGGACGAATTAAATGAGTTTAATTCGTAAGGTGACGGCTTGGATTTGGCCGGCCAAAGAGGGTCCCCACCCTCTTTGGTTTGGCCGGCCACAATAAGAAGGGAAAGCAAATTGTTTGGTTTAAATTATAAAATAAATCAAGCGCGATTTGTTTTATAAAATTATGGATAAAGAAATTTATATAAAGAAATTTATATAAAGAGATTTATTTTCATGGAAATTAAAATAAACCTTGGATTGGTTTATTTTATTTTATAAAATCAATTATGAATTGATTTTTCCATGATAAGAAAAATTTATATAATAAATTTCTTGTGAAAATTTATTCCATAATAAAAGGGGAGACATGGTTGTTTTTATTATAAATTTAGTTATAATAAAAACTTGGCATAATGGAATAATTCATAGAAAAATTTATAAGATAAATTTCATATGAAAATTTATTCCGTTAAAAGGAGACTTGGCGATAAAGAGGCTACTATATAAAGGCACCAAGGTAAGGCTTGGAAATAAATTCAAGAGATTAAGGATTCTTGCCTAGCCTCTCTCCCTCTCCTTCTCTCCCTCTCCCTCTTCTAGGGCCGGCTGCCATCCCTCTCCCTCTTCTAGGGCCGGCTGCCCTCCCTTCCATTGCCGTGAGCCACCACCAAGAAGAGGCCGAAGAAGAAGAAGAAGCAGGGCGCGACTCCTTCCTTCCTCCCGGAATCTTGATTCCGTTTTTCGTTTGGTGGTTAGTTTTCCATCTCTCTCTCTTGATATTCTTGTCGTGCCTTTGGAGAATCTAGTAGTTCTTGTCGTCACGAAACTCGTGGCTTTGCGAAGTCATCCCGAAGAGAACTCGGCGTGGACGCGAATAGATGCGGAGCTTCCAAAGGGACGCTACGGTTGGATCTCGTCCCTTTCTACGAGTTACGCGAGGTATTAAGTAAATTAGTTTACCTTCTGCAAAATTTAAATGTATGATCATGTCTCCACAACATAAGGTTGCATGCTAGATACGTGGTTAAAAATAATTTGAGAAATTATTTATGCTAAACCTTCCGCTGCACGTAATAAAATTTTAAAATTACGAACCCGTATCCATGTCAACATGCACCCGGTCCCAACACATCCGAGTCGGTGCTGTCTTGTTTAAGTGCTGCAATAAATTCGTCATCCCTATCTTCCACTATAGGATATGCTATGGACCGGTGGACAGAGGGCCATGGCCGTGCATCACCTGTATAGTTATCCAACAATGGTTGAGGGCTTGCAAGCTCCTTTCTTTTGCCTGCTGTGTGTGGTGTTTGCTCTTCTACTGGGCATAGGAATTTGATATTGCTTGCCCGAGATTGATCGTCAGATGCTTGGCCAGTTGATGCTTCAGGCATTCCAATAGTGTTATACCAGGTTCTTGGATAATCAGAGCCAGTTGGTGAACTAGCCGAAGAGCTTAGCTCTGGATCAATATAGCTGGCTGCTATAGATTTCAACCAAGTTGTGGCCATTTGGATTTCTTCAATTTGTGTTGATGCCGACCCAAAGCCCTTTTCCCCGTGTTCAGTTACATCAAGATCATCTACCTCTTCGATTGCAAGTGTTGAAATATACTCAAGGATGACCTGTGCTATACATTCATGCTAGTCCAAGAAGATATCTTGATTAGTTATATTAAATGCTAAAATTTTGACTTCACCTCGGTAATCGTTATCAATGACTCCTGCGCCAGTAATAATTCCCTTCCTGAATGCTGCTCCGGATCTGGGTGCAATTCTCCCATAAGTTCGGTCAGGAACCTTGATGCTGAGTCCAGTTGATAGGAGAGACCTTTCATATGCAGGTACATCTTGTGCCCTGTCGATTGCTAGGTCATATCCCGCTGCTCCTTCAGAGGCTCTTTTTGGTAGAATTGTCTGAGGGGGATAGTCGTTTGACTAATAATTTTTGTCCTTCAATTAGAACTGCTATGGTATGTGACCTCAATTCTTCTTTATCGCTGGTTACCTCGTCATCCCTACTGTTGTAGGTTATTGCTTGTATTGTAAGTGTAGTTTGATAGTTTGAGAAGCTTAAAGATATTCTGCCATCTAGTAAGTTGCTACTAGACGCTTCTGTCGGTTGCATTGGTATACATATATTGGTGGGTCGAATAATCCAATTCATTCCTTGCAATTGCTGTGTAGAATATCGCCGTCCTGGCAAGGCAATAACACCATGACTGGTTAGATAATCAACAACACCATTTACCTCATAGGCGAATGCCACATTTGGTGTGTTGGATAGCCTACCAATTAATCCCCTGGTTATTAATAGATTTGTTTCACCATTCTGCCATGTTTCATATCCCCGAGTTGCTATGGACAGTTGAATATTTTTGAAGAAGTCGCCCATTGTCATCATTATATTAGGGATGATATATATTAGTTGAGTCCCCCTGGTTAGATCTACTTCCATGGTGGCGATTATGGATCTATCGCCTTGCCACCTGTTATCTCTAAACAGGATAAGAGCTAAAGTACCTTCCTCCTGTCGGTGAGGTATCTGTATTCGTACTTGAAGAACCCCCAGGTGTATGTATTGCATCCTGCTCCGCTAAAGTTGAATAAAACTTTTTTCTTGGATGAAAGTCCTATCTATTTGGTTACTGTCGGTACATAATATGACTTCTTCAAACCTGTTCATATATACGCGATGATTAACATCATCATGTCTAGAATGATAGAGTACTTCAGCAGGTGCTATTGCAGCCCTTTCTTGCATTGATAGCCTTAGTTGGACTTGAGGGTCCAACTGTTGTTCTAGTGTCTGTTGGTACGCCGTTCTTCCGAGTAATCTTCGTCCCATTCTTCTCGAGGCTTGATGCATGTTGAATAACCTCCTTTGGTTTCGTCTATACTCCCGGATTTGGTCTTCGATCAGGGGTGCAGAAGTATTCCCCTCCTGAATTGCTTGTGTTCTTGAAGTCATTTTGAAGCTTTAGCTTTTTCCTCCTTTAATATTTTTAAGGGATCTTTGAATATTAGCAATCTCCCTTTAGCCTCTTTAGGTCTTTCTCCTGGCCCCAAAGATAAATTTGAAAGTTTAGTAATAAGGGATTCTGGTAATACAGGTGTACCTCCTTCCCCCTTTCTTTGATGTTCCAGGATTGACTTCATGTCAGCTTGTATTTCTTGTAGGCTTTCAGCTATTTGTGTTAGTAGCTGAATTTGGAGGTTGTTCTGCTTAATAATAGCTACCCCGTTGGCAATGGTACTGGGGTTGTAAAATACGGCGATTCGAAAATTCAGACCAGAAAAATTTTCGAGATTTTTCCGGATTGAGTCTAGGGTTTATCGAATTTGGGAAAAGGGTTTAAGGTGAATTCTTAAACTATGAAAGGTTAAATTGCTTAATATTTAATCCTAAAGGTCTAAACTAAAAATGTATCTAAATATTTGAGGGCTTGTTTGAGTTTTGGCTAAAGCTTAGGGGTTAAGAGGATAAACTATCTAATCCTAGAGATATGTTGTGGATTACAAATAATTGGAGGGTCAAAGGGCTAAAACCCTTACCCTAAGGGTAGAGTTTAGATTTCGAAGAGTGGAGGGGCTTTTCTGAAAAAAAAAGACCAACCACTTATATTCTTTCTTTCCTTTTCTCTTCACACGCCCGCAGCCAAAGCCAAATGCCGCCGCTTTCCCTTCGCGTGCCCTAGCCGACAGCCACAACCCGACGCCGTCTCCTTCTCTCCCTGCGAAGCTAGCGAACCCAACGGCGATGACCTCTTTTCTTCTCCTCATCGCGCGACCTAGCCGCTGAGTCCCCACGACGGTCGAGCCCTAGTTGCGATCCACGGGATCATCGTAGCCAAAGTCATCTCCGTTGTCGGGTGTCTTTCCTCAATCGTGGTCGGCTCTTCACGGGGTGTTTCCTTACGTCGATTGCCTGCTTATGCCGAGAGCTTGATCTAGGGCACAACAGATGGCCGCAACGAGTGCTTTCTTGATATCTTTGGTCTTGGCCGGTTCCAATGCTAAGGGGAAATGCGTGTGTCGACTCATCTGAGGTAAGGAATTGTGTCTCTGTTCTAGTTTTCGAATTGGGATTGTGATTAGTTGTTTTGATCAGATTGATTTCCGAGAGCTTGGGATGGAGATGTTTGGATCTTTGTTTTTGGTGCTCCGATCCCTATTCTATTTTGGATTATTTCCTCTTGATAGCAAATTTGGTTTAAATCTATGTTTTGAATCAGAGAATTGATGTAATTGAGTAATGGATTTGGGGTTGCTTTAGAGCTATTCATTTTGAATGGGTGGTTGGATCTGTTAGGTTAGGGATGTTGTAGATGGTTTCCTAATCAGATCGGTAGATCTGTGGATGTGGCATGTTCGGATAGAAAGAATTGCAACCAAGATTTGCTCTGTTCTGATTTCTTTGGAGCTGTGTGTTTGATTTAGATTTCTTAGGATGATGAGTTGATTTGGATGTTGAAGTGTGTATTAGTTGGGCTTTTGGATTAAGTTGTTAATGCATTGCTAGGAGTAGACCCGACCACGGGCCGGGTCCAGCCCGGACCCGGCCCGGAACCGGCCCGGGTCAACGGGCCGGTTGGCCCGTTGACCCGGTTCGCCGGGCCGGTTGGCCCGTTGACCCGGTTCGCCGGGCCGAACCGGAACCGGCCCGGCAAGATGCCGGGCCGGTTCCGGTTCCGAGCGCCAGAACCCGTGAACCGGCGGTTAACCGCCGGTTCTAACGGCACTGAACCGGCGGTTAACCGCCGGTTCAGTGCCGTTTGAGTTTTTTTTTTTGTTTTTTTTTTGTTTTTTTTTTTGGACGGATGAGATCATTTGACCGTTTTTTGATCAATGGCTAGGATTTAGTGACCGTTATGATCCGAACTCTATAAATAGGGAGCTCATTTCATCATTTTCACTCACAAAACTTCTCTTCTCTCAATCTCTCATTCTCAACTCTCTAACTCTCAACTTCTCTTCACGTTCTTCATCGACGTCGACGATAATGGAAGGAGGTCACGGAGGCGGATGCGGAGCTTCATCATCTCGATCTCGGAGGGGAAAAGAAATTGCATACGAGGATCCCAACCTTCAAATTCAATCCACCGATGATGAGACCGAGGCTCAGCCCCAACACCCTCCGATCCCCGAAACGCAAGGAAGTACCGATGCGATTACTTCTAAGGTTCGGGATAATGCTCCTTTAAAATCGTCTATTTTTACTAAACATTTGAGAAAGTCACACTTCCGTCGGGAGAAATGCGTGCAAAATGCAAGCATTGTAATGCTTCCTACAAATTCCAAGCCGGCGGCGGCTATGGGTCGTTGAAACGACATGTAGAAACGAAGCACCCGACGGAATATGGGCTTGACCGATCTCAAACACAATTATCTAGATTTTCTAGCGGTAGTAGTACTGATTCTGGTTTATTTTTATATTCAGATAATAAATTAAGAGAATCATTAGCTAAATTTGTTTCCGTAGAACATCTTTCTTTTAGTTTTGGATCTAAATGCACATTTGAAGATTTTTGTAAAGAATCTCTTAATCCTGCTGCTAAACGTGTACCTAGGACTACACTAACACGTACAATTAAAAGATTAGTAAAACAAGGAAAAAAGAATTTAATAGAAGAATTTAGTAAATTAAATAATAAAGTTTCTTTATGTTCCGATATTTGGAGTGATCATTGGCAAACTCATTCTTATATGGGTATAACATGCCGTTGGATTGATAACTCTTGGATCCTTCAAAAAAGATTATTAGCTTATAGAGTTTTTGATGAATCACACACTGCTCATAACATTGCACAATTATTACACATAGTTTTAGAAGAATATGGATTGACTCATCAAATTTTTTCAATATCATTAGACAATGCTAGTTCTAATACCGCTTCAATAGATGAATTAAAATTTATTTGTCAACCTGTCATTGGTGGTTTATTTTTTCATATTCGTTGTGTATGTCATATTTTAAATTTATGTGTTCAAGATGGATTAAAACTTTTACAAAATTATATTCAACCAATTAGAACCGCAATTTCATACTTATGGTCCCATCCATCTATGATGAAACAATGGGGTAGATTTTGTAAAGCTAATGGAATGCGACCAAAAAAATTTCCACGTGATGTTCCAACACGTTGGAATTCAACATATCAATTATTACAAGATTCTTTTCAATATAAAGATTTATTATGTTTATTTTTTGCACAAAATAGTAATACTAATATATATTTATTTTCACAACAATGGAATATTTGTAGTAGTATTTGTGAAATTTTAAAAGTTTTTAACGATGCAACTGAACAACTTTCAGGTGTTTATTATCCTACTGCTCATTTAATTTTAGTAAATTTTTGTAGTATAGTATTAATATTAAATGAACATGTAAATGATGAAGCTTTAACTTTATGTATAATAGCTATGAAAACTAAATGGGAAAAATATTTTTATTTAATTCCTGAAATTTATTTAATTGCATTTGCTTTAGATCCTAGATTTAAATTAGAAGTTTTACAAGAAATGCTAACTTTATATTATGACGCATTAATTCCTATTAAGGATTCTTCCTCTCCGGATCCAGCTAATATTGTATATAATATTAGAAATTATTTATATGATCTTTACAATCAATATTATGTTAAATATGGAACACAAACTAATATTTCTGAAACACAACAACCTACTACTACTAATATAAAACTTACAAAAGCCCAACTTTTATTAAAAGAACGGACGAAACGTCCACGAGGATCCTCAAGTTCCACACAGGAACTTGAGAATTATTTTACGACTTCTTTTGATTTTAATGAAGCAGATAGCGAAGACTTCGACATCTTGAAGTGGTGGTCACAGAAGGCTCAAAGTTTTCCCGTTCTCTCCGTGATCGCAAAAGAAATTCTAGCTTCTCCAGTGTCGACTGTTGCTGTGGAGCAGACGTTCAGTGCCGGCGGCAACATATTAGATGAACGACGATCAACTATGTCTCCCGACTCATTGGAAGCTCAAGCATTACTTGATGATTGGACCAAAGCCGAGAAGCGAATCCAAGGAATGCAACTTTCAGAAGACGAAGTCGAAGAATTTGATACCGAAGGAACAAATACAACGGGAACGGGAGGAAATGCAAGTGAGTGAGAAAGGGTAAAAATATAAAAATGTAAAAGGGTAAAAATGTAAAAGAACTACGTGGGCTTTGATTCCCCTATACCCTAAGGGGATACGTAGGCAACTTATATAAGTGCAAGCCCTTTTTTAATAAAATTTATTTTTTTTAATTTAATTTTTAATTTTTAATTTTTTTAATATAATAATCTTGAACCGTGACGAACCGTGGCGAACCGTGAACCGGACCGTGAACCGGCGGTTCCGAACCGTGAACCGTAACCGTCTTGGGCGGTTAAGGTTAAGGGTCGACCTCCCACGAACCGTCGAACCGGCGGTTCCGAACCGTCGAACCGGCGGTTCCGAACCGTCGAACCGGCGGTTCCGAACCGTGGTCGGGTCTAGCTAGGAGTTATGTATTCAGATAAGGAATTTTGTTCTATTTTTGTCATCTGCCCATAGATTTTGATTATAATTGGGGTATGAGCTTTGACTTTGGGTTTTGTGATCTTGTTAAGTTTGTGCCAAAAGATCATTGTTGTATGAGAGAGAGAGAGTTATCTATCGATTTGTTCTGTTGCTATTTGATCATGGAATATTTGGATGGATAAGTAGAGATCTTGTTTTGGTTTTACTTAGGGTTTCAGTATGATATTGGATCTTCATACTATGAGAGTGTGTTAGAGTGTTCTGATATTGGTAGTGAACATGTGGTGGTATGGTTTCCCTTTTGTTTTGCCGAGATGTGTCTTTTGATCTCTGTTGATTCGGTTTCGTGACTCTATGTTTCAGGATTAGATCTGATGTTTGGTGGAAGTTTTGATCTTGAGCTAGATCTTGGGTTAGGTTCAGATTAAACCTAAGTTTGAACCCCACCGCGAAAACTTATGATAATCATCTAATTTGGGATAATTAAATGATTACGGCAATTAGGTAAACTCTAATATGGTTTAGGGATTTTCTGGCTAGTTGTTATTCTATTTTGTAATAGCTATTAAATATGTCCTTTGGTACAGAGCATTGATTTGGACTTTTGGGTTGCGGAGTATCAGACGGGAGGTTCTCTTCGTATACGGACTCCTACTTTGAGGCGGGTACCCTTTGACTTATCTTTTAGATATTGTCATATTGCTATGCATGGTTGGTTATAGATAGCAGTAAGATTATACGCTAGCCTGGTTTATTATGCTTGTTCTGGATACTTGTCGTTTAACCCTGAGTTATTATGCGGTTAGTTTTATACAGTATCAGGTATTGTCATATCTATATGTATGCTTAGATATCGGGATGTATCTCTTGTATTTGACATGAGAGATGTATGTGTGCATATCATACATCATTCTTGCACTGTTGCATGCCAGCGATTAGCGACTCCCTTGTGGTTGAGCCTAATCGTCTTCCGGTACATGACATGCACACACGGCCACTCAGGGGTTAGTGGATACCGTAGATGTGTGCATTTGCCCTGTATTGCTCCGTTCGGCCACTATGAGGAGGGTGAGCGCGGGCGTGGTAGCAAGCAGGGATCCCTTCTCGTACTGAGCCACGAGGAGATGAGAGCTTGACTCCCCCTTTGCTTGGGGTCGGAGCGGAGTCTCCACCAGCATCCTGTCCACCCGATCACTCAGGAGCAGTGATGGCAGGGTGTACAATTGTCATAGCCCTACCCGTTCAGACGTCCCTATGACAGGTGTACGATGATCTGTCTGGTGTCAGGGGTGACACATGTCATTGCACCATGTGCATATTTTGCATCGTGCATTGTTTGTTGCACTTGATTCTTGCACTTGTTTGACATGCATATTCGGGAGACTTGTTATTTGAGATTATATGTCTAATGATATTTCCTTGGTACTTATTGTTTTTTTTTCAGGTTAGCTGGATTCTGGTATGTATCTACCTCAGTATTTCCAGTACTAGTTTTTCCATATTGTTGATATGAGACTGTATTAACGTAGATGCATATTGTTATTATAACATATACTATGCATATCTGCTGGATATTCGCTGAGTTATGGACTCACCCCGTTGCCATATATTTTTATTTCAGGTTGAGATACTTGGAGTCGCCAGAAGAGCCCAGCAGCCAGTCCCTACCCATCGTGACGGCATAGTTTCGTTTTGTACTTAGTAGTGTCTATTGGTATATTTACTGATTGGACTTGTATATGTCTTGGGAGTGTTGTCGTGTGCCCTAAGGGGTTTTTGTATTGGTTGTTTCGTCGTAAGTCGGACCGGTCCGCAGTCAGGTATGATTTATTTTGTGTTATGGTCAGTTTATGTTTTAGTTTTGAGGTCTGAGGCCAAATTATTATCTGCGTGTGTGTTTGGATAGTGTATGTATGAGTAAATTGTCCGCCGGACAGGGGAGATGCTGTCCGATTTTATATTGGAACAGCGGCTCTTGGGTCTCGGGGCGTGACAGGGGTAGTCGCTTGATTTGATGAACCCTAGCGCTGGTGGTTCAAGGATCTCAGTGGCTTTTATGACTTCTTTGTAGGAATTTGTATTTTTGGTGAGTATGTAACTCATCCAAAAGTTGTTGGATCGAGAAAACCGATAGAGGGGGGTGAATATCGAAAATCGTTCGGATTTTCGTAAAGAGCACGTACGCAGCGGAAATAAAATAAAAACAATCACAGCACAAAGACACAGTCGATTTACTTGGTTCGGAGCCTGTGTCGACTCCTACTCCAAGGCCCACGGTCGTTGACTGTTTACTTTGGGCAATTCTATATACGCGCAAATCAGTTTACAATAATTTATTACAAGTAAGTGCACTAACAAAAAAAAAATCGATCTTCGTTACCGACGTCCGGAGTGGATTGACTCTTTCGGGGCAGCGGGACGTCGTCGGCTCGAGTTGGAGTGTTTCCGGAGCAAGGCACGAGCGTAGAAGATCTTTGGGGCGTTGAGAGAACAGTTGTCCTGAAGCCTTGGTTGAAGGCCCTTTATATAGGGCCTGGGGGCGCCCGGGACGTCGGGGGCGCCCCCCACGTGGCCTCTGATCCGCAGAGCTCTCGGTCAGCGTCTATCCTCTGGATCCGCTTTGACCGGGGCGCCCGGAGCGCTCGGGGCGCCCGGATTGACCGGGTCAAACTTTATCCGCTTGGCTTCGAGGGCTTTTGGTTCGATGCATGCGCATGGGGGCGCCCGGGATGCTGGGGGCGCCCGGGAGCACGGGGGCGCCCGGCCCAGCAGCTATTCGAACCCTTTTTCTCTTTACTTGTTTTGTATGCACCTTGGGGGCGCCCGGGACACTCCGGGCGCCCTACTCAGCTACTACCTCATTCCTTTGAGGCTATCTGAGCTGCAGACACTCCTTCCTTTGGTCCTGCATCCAGGGTTAGTCCAAAACACAATAAAGCAATAAAGTATTTGTTTATACAGCCTTAGCTGTCTTGGTTCTGACTTTGGTCTCCAAAATGGAGCCCTAGGTCGAACCGACGCCTACTGTTCCCTCGACGGGGAACGCGTCCTCACCTACTCCTCTCAGGAGAATTTACCTGATGCCAACCGTTCCTCTAGTTGGACTTTTGCCTGACGGTCCTTTGTCAGGTCTTGTAAACTGGCAGTCCTTCGCCAGTTGCCGAGCAGTCCTTCGCTAGGGCTTCAGTCCCAGGCTGTCCTTCGCCTGGAGCCTAGCAGTCCTTCGCTAGGGCTTGATACTGGCAGTCCTTCGCCAGTTGTCTAGCAATCCTTCGCTAGGGCTTTCTTTCCTGGCATTCCTTTGCCAGTGCCTAGCAGTCCTTCGCTAGGGCTTTTCCTGCACACTAGATTAACTTGTTAGAAAACAAGAAAGACATAACTTTTGACCTATGTTGCCATTATCAAAACACAGGTTTGACTTAGGTGCATTCTGCACCAACAATCTCCCCCTTTTTGATTTATGGCAACCCTAGTTCAAAAAGTTAAGTTTAAGCAAAACATGAAAAAGTTTTAACTTTTGTTCCCTCCCCCTGGAAGGAATCTCCCCCTAGATTTTTCAAAAATTCGTAGGGTTTTAAAAAACTTTACTTGTACTTGAAAACTTTTTGAGAATGTTAGCTTAAGTAAGAATTTCAGTTTTAATACAGTTTAAAAAAAAACTTAAGCTTTAGAGTACTTAAAAAAAATTTTGACAAGCTTAAGTAAGAACCTTTTGAAAGGCTAGAGTACTTAGGAAAATTTTGAAAGCTTGAGTAAAAATCTTGCAGCTAGAGTACTTAGCAACATTTTAAAAGCTTTAAGAAATTTTGAAACTAGAGTACTTTAGGCAAAATTTTGAAAGCTTTAAGAAATTTTGAAACTGGAGTACTTAGGCAAAATTTTGAAAGCTTTAAGAACTTTTGAAACTGGAGTACTTAGGCAAAATTTTGAAAGCTTTAAGAACTTAAGTACTTCTTCAAAAAGTTTAAGCTTTTGAATAAAGGAAAAGTATATTTTTGAACCTTTTTGAATAAAAGAAAAATTTTGAAAACTTTTGAAAGCTTTTTTTTTAAGGCTTTTTGAATAAAAGATAAGAAAATTTTACTCTATAAGATTTTGAATAAGAGATAAGAAAATTTTACTCTATAAGAAAATTTTACTCTCTCCTTTTTGAATAAAGGAAAAATTTTGAAAAAGTAAAAGTAATTTTTCTCTTTCCTTTCCTATCTCTCCCCCTTTGCCATATATCAAAACAGATAAATATAGCATGAATAAAGGAAATAAATAAGAATTTGCTGTACTGAACCAATTCATAATTAGATTTACACTAAATCAATCAATTTTCTCTGTAGGGACCTGTCTAACCCAATTAGCTACTTACTAACTGTTATAAACAGTAGTTTTTGCTAGGGTTAGTCAAGTTAAGTGTTTCTGTTCAAGTTAGATTTTCTAAACTTGACACTTAACTGGATTGTTGTTTAAGTTGTATTTAGTGCCCCAATTACTGCAGATGCACTGTCTTAAAGCATCTTGAATTAAGGCAAAGACCTAAGCATCTCAACCCTTTCTAGGTTATCAATTAAAAGTACCCTAAGGTGCTTGTGAGATGCTGGCTTCTAAGTCTATAGGTGCATGCAGTTCTAGAGTTAGGGCCTAGGCTAAGTCCATTTTTGAAAAAGCCCTAATTTTTAAAGGGGGTAGGTTTGCAATAAAACTAAGTAAAAAAATGAAAACTGATTTTCAAATTAAGTAAAACAGTTTTTCAAAATTAAAAAAAAATTTAAAAAAAATTTAAATCAAGTCAAAAAAATAATCTATTCTACAAAGCACAATCCTAACTGAAAAGAGAACAAGTACTCATAACCTGGTCAACAAAAAATAAAGCAGGTAATCATGGTTCAAATACAGTCAAACAGTCAAACTCAAGTCAACCCTACTGAGTAGGGATAGTCAAATAGGTACAATGATAAGTAAATCTAAGACGAAGGACCGGGATGATCGGACGGGCCAGGCTGCCATGCATCGAATCGTGCCATCATCTCTATGTATCGTGCGTCAGCCACTTCTCGATCAGCTCGACGAGCTTCCATCTGCACTAGGTGGTAGGCTTCGACCTCCTCTCGAAGACTTTGAACCTTTATGTCTAAATCTGTCACTCTCTGGTAGAGTGTCGGTGGAGCGGGCTCGTCGATGTGTGCTCGGGCTGCTGCAGCTACATCTCCAACGTCAACCTCTATTTCTTCGTCAGAATCGATCGGTGCCCCGGCCTGCTGTCGTCTCCAACTAAGAACCCCGGTGGCCGATACCTCTAGACCTGCTAACGAAAAGTTCCTAAATCCTATTTCGTCAAAGTCGGTCATAGCGGTAATTTCACCAACGGTAATGTCACAACCGTGGTGATGAAGGAGGGATGTGATGATGTGGCAATATGGTGTGCGTACTCGTCCCTGGGTCATGACACTGGACGCATGCAGAATGGTATAAAACATATGGAGTCCAATGTCTAGGTCAAGGTGATGGACTAGGGTATAAAGAAGGAAAGCATGAAAGGGTCGCATAGTTTCAAGGTCTCTGGTGGAGAGCGGTAAGATACAGCGGACCAGAACTCTATATAAGGCATAGTTCTGGGCCTGAAGTTCAACAGCTTGGAAGCGTCTATTTGCTGGGAGGTCTGCCCTATAGAAATAGGAGTGAATGGTATCTAGGGTAATCTCTGAGTAGGGAGGATCAAATGGGGGGTTCCTAGGAGGATAACAGCAGAATGCGGACTGAGAGGGTCGCAGTCCTAGGAAACGGTTCAACAAAGTCGGGGTTATAGTTAAAGGAATCCCTTGGACAGTGGTGTGAAACATAAGATTATCTTATCGAATTATATTATTTTAAATTTTGCACATAAAGATTCATTAATGTTATGCGTGCAGAAGACAAGATTGTCCAGTTGATAGAAGTTGATGATGTTCATGGCGACAGGGCATGATTGGGTAAAAAAGTGCCTATTGAGATAACTCGTTTTAATAGGCTTGTAGATGGTTTGTGCAAACTTATTACATAACTCTAGGTTAGGAAATCTAGGGTCCGGACTAGGTTCAGCACCGGGGTTGGCCGGGTTTGGTCGGCGTCTTCTAAGTTAAGGAAATTAAAGGAAGAATAAAGATATTGCATGAGAAAATAAATTTAAATGCAATAACAATAATAACAATCATACCGGACGGCTCGGGGAGGCATAGTTGAGGAAGAGGACTTGCAAGATCTTCTTGAAGAGAAAGAAGTGAAGAGGAAGGTTGATTTTGGTGTTGAGGAGAAGGGGAATTCGGGTGCTTTATATAGGCAAACCCATGGGGGCGCCCGGGAGCTTCCGGGCGCCCTGGTCAGGGTTACTGTCAAAGGCAGTGTGAAGGACTGGTTGGGGGCGCCCGGGACAACCCGGGCGCCCTCAACAGGTTGCTTTTGCAGCTTTGGCTACATTGGAGGTGATGGGGGCGCCCGCGTGGTTCCGGGCGCCCGCGTCAAGGGCAAGGCAGCTTTTCTGTCTCGGGGAACGAAAAATCTATAGGGGGGGCGCCCGTGTGGTCCCGGGCGCCCGGGTTTGTATAGAAAGGGACAAGCTTTATGTCTTGTCATCTTTTGACCATGATTAAATTGGTTTGACTACGGTTTGACCGCTTTGACCATGGTTTGACTGTATTAATCATGGTTTGACCATGATTTTGACAAATACAAGAATATCTCATCCTATAGGTAAAAGAATTTCCAACTTAGTCTTAATCCTGCTGTCTCACCCAGTCTAGGGTTTTCAATCACGTTAACCTTATAGGTTTTGTGAGACAGGTTTTGATAGTTTTGAAAGTTGAAAGTTTATTTAAAAATAATTAAATTTTGAAAACTTAATTAATTTTGAAAACGATTAAATTTTTAAAAAAAACTTAATTTTTGAAAACAATTAAATTTTTCAACAGAAGTTTAAATCTACAAATAACTGAATTTTTGTGTTAGATTCGAATTTGACAAAAATTAATTTGAATTTGAATTTCAGAAATTGGCTTCCAGGTCTTGGCGAGGCACTAGGCCTTCTTTGGTCGTAGCCTTATGGGATCATCCACCCTTTCCTTGACAAAGTCTTTTAATGAAATTTCATTTTCAAAAATTCTTTGACAAATTTCTGGTCTAACTAGTTTGGGTCTTGGATCGGTAGCTTCGGCTAGTTCCGCCAAATTGGCTTCCCTAACGTACTATCATCTCACCTCCACCCAATACTATGTTGTCAAATTTCAGCTAAGTTTGTTTAGTCCTTAAGCTAGCCTAAGTCTAAGCATGGTATATTGCAGAAATTAAATAATCAATCAATCAAGCAATTTAAATCAATAATAACAAGTTTATCTAATAATGAAAATAGTTTTCAGTTTGGCTCCCCCTGGACTAAAGTCACGGTGATGGTTAGGCAAGATGTGAATCTTGTCCTTGGGGATCCAATACTGATTTGATCCAGTCGGTTTGTTCAGGTATAGTTTAGGTACCCATGCCTGAATTTTACCTCTGGACTGATTCAGTACAGCAAGGTATGATCTTTGCCGAGATTTGGTTCTATAGCCCAATCCGGATCGATTTAGAACTGATTTCTGTTTTCCAAGGATCATGTCAAGACCTTTGGAACCAGATGTAAATCGTTCTAATGCTGATCTAAGATCCTTAACCTGAGTTTTCAGGGAGGAGTTTTCCTTTTCAAGTTTTTCAACTTGAGTAGGAGTTCCTTCCTGAACCTTCTCGGTTAAGGGTTTAGAGTCAGCTCCCTCTTTCAGGAGTTTTACTTCCTGTCGGAGGGATTCGACTCGGAGTTTGGCTTTGGCCAAGTCTCGAGAAAGAAATGAAATTAACTCACTTAATTGCAATCTATTAAAACCAGTTACCTTAATTTCTCCGTCTTCTGTGAAGGTCAGCTCGCCATACTCTTGTTCTGTTTCTGACTCAGTCTTGACTTTATCTGAGGCGGTCAGAGCTAGGAGATTGGACTGGGGTGCCTCTTCTTCTTCTTCTGAGGACAATTCGTCCCAGGTTGCTTGCAGTGCCTTCTTTCTTCTCGTCCTTTTTGTCTCCTTTAGGTTAGGGCACTCTGACTTGTAGTGGCCCTTTTTCTTGCACTCGTAGCAGGTCACATTAGGCTTGTTCGCGGGTTCAGCTGGTTCGTCCTTTCTTCGGCCGGTTTTTCGTTTGTTGGTTCGATTCTTCAGCTCCTTGTAGTAGCTTCGAGAGAGCCGAACCAGCTTAGTTTGTTCTCCTTCTTCGTCTTCTGAGTCTGAGTCAGAGTTAGACTCGGGTTTAGGTTCAGGCTTCTTCTTCGTTGTCCTTCCAGTTTTACCTGCAATGAAAGCAATACCTTTCTCGACCATATTGGTGTTAGTTTGTTCGTGCAGTTCTAGTTCGGAAAACAATTCATCTAATTTTATTTTAGAAAGATCTCTAGAGATCTTGTATGCATCTACCATAGATGCCCACAAGGTGTTTCTAGGGAAGGCGTTTAGAGCATACCTTATTAGGTCACGGTTTTCAACCTTGTGACCTATTGTGTGAAGACCGTTCATTACCTCTTGGATTCGTGCGTGGAGCTGGGCTGCTGTTTCGTTGTCGGCCATCTTGATGGTGTAGAGTTTGTTTAGTAGCAGATCCCTCTTGCTGATCCGAGTATCTGAAGTCCCTTCGTGCAGCTCGATCAGTTTTTTCCACAGCTCCTTTGCACTGTTAAAGGGGCTCACGCGGTTCAGCTCCTCTTTCGTCAATCCGCATTGAAGAGTCTGAGTAGCTTTTGCGTCGGCTTCTATCTTTCGCTTTAGGGCGTTGTCCCATTCAGAGTAGTTCTAAGGAAGTCCTTCGGCATTTCGGGGGATCTCCAGACCGGACTGGATAATGATCCACATGTCCACCTGAGTTTTCAGGTGGACCTCCATACGACTTTTCCAGTAAGAAAAGTCTTCTCCACTGAAGAGTGGAGGTCTGGCGGTGCTGAATCCCTCTTGCATGGCCATTTAGACTGAAAAAGAAAACTTAAAGGATTTTCCAAGACTAGGTCTTGGATTAGCAGTGCTGGATAAATTAAATAACGAGGGGTGTTGCACCAACCTCGCTTAAAAAAACGAACGAAATATTTAGCGAGAATTTAAAAAACTAGAAAATAAAAATTCGAAAAAAAATTTCAAACTGGTGGTTGCACCAGGTTTGAACTTCCCCGCTCTGATACCACTTGTTGGATCGAGAAAACCGATAGAGGGGGGTGAATATCAGAAATCGTTCGGATTTTCGTAAAGAGCACGTACGCAGCGGAAATAAAATAAAAACAATCACAGCACAAAGACACAGTCGATTTACTTGGTTTGGAGCCTGTGTCGACTCCTACTCCAAGGCCCACGGTCGTTGACCGTTTACTTTGGGCAATTCTATATACGCGCAAATCAGTTTACAATAATTTATTACAAGTAAGTGCACTAACAAAAAAAATTCGATCTTCGTTACCGACGTCCGGAGTGGATTGACTCTTTCGGGGCAGCGGGACTGAAGCCCTACCTCATTCCTTTGAGGCTATCTGAGCTGTAGACACTCCTTCCTTTGGTCCTGCATCCAGGGTTAGTCCAAAACACAATAAAGCAATAAAGTATTTGTTTATACAGCCTTAGCTGTCTTGGTTCTGACTTTGGTCTCCAAAATGGAGCCCTAGGTCGAACCGACGCCTACTGTTCCCTCGACGGGGAACGCGTCCTCACCTACTCCTCTCGGGAGAATTTACCTGATGCCAACCGTTCCTCTAGTTGGACTTTTGCCTGACGGTCCTTTGTCAGGTCTTGTAAACTGGCAGTCCTTCGCCAGTTGCCTAGCAGTCCTTCGCTAGGGCTTCAGTCCCAGGCTGTCCTTCGCCTGGAGCCTAGCAGTCCTTCGCTAGGGCTTGATACTGGCAGTCCTTCGCAAGTTGCCTAGCAATCCTTCGCTAGGGCTTTCTTTCCTGGCATTCCTTTGCCAGTGCCTAGCAGTCCTTCGCTAGGGCTTTTCCTGCATACTAGATTAACTTGTTAGAAAACAAGAAAGACTTAACTTTTGACCTATGTTGTCATTATCAAAACACAGGTTTGACTTAGGTGCATTCTGCACCAACAAAAGTCTGTTTGTCAATCTTTGCCACCAGCTGCTCCACCCTCTGCAGTCTCTTGTCAAGGCTTGTAGTCAGTTTAAAAGCCTCTTCTTTTATGAGTCTTGGTTGTTGCGTGATTTCTGCAATAAGGCCTCTTACTTCCCGTTGGGTTAGTGGCCTGTTTTCTGTTAGCAAGGAAGTCAGAGATTTCACAACCCCCTTGAGATGGTGAATTTCCTTTTCAAGAGTTTGATTCTTTTCAAGAAGAAGTTTGAAATTCTTTAAATGAACCCGACTTGAAAGACAAACTCGGTCGTATATTACAGCAAGATTATGTCCTAGTTTCTTATTAGATGGCTTTGTAGTTTTAGCAAGATCAAGGTATTCTAGATTTGAGGTATGTGAACTAGTGTACCAGTGTTGTATGGCTTCCTCCCATCGCTCAGACATTAGGATTGATTAAAAACACTTATCGGTTTTCTTTTCTCCAAAAAAAACTTTTACCTCACCTTTTTAGTGGACTTACTAAGTTTTTCTTTCTCTACCACCTTACGTCTATTGGCTCAGGTTTTTCTATTGAAACTACTTCCTCCCAAGTGTTATTTTCAAACCCTTATCCAATCGGTCTAGCCAAGGTCTTATTAGGTCGAGCCTTTATGGCTTGGGTAAGTGAGCTTTGCTAGAAAGGGCTTATTAGGTCCAGCTTCGGTGCCTTTCTCTATGTTTATGTTTGAGTTAATGGAAGTACTTTAACAACGTATGATACCTATGAACACAATCTCTTACCTAGTTTACCTTGATAAGGTTATTACTCAGCCATCAAAACTATCTTGCTCTGATACCAAAATGAAGCGTGCTTCAAGTCGTTCAAATAAAATCTGTACATTTAGTTCCTTTGTACTTATTTTTAGTTGAGCTCTTGAAGCACGCTTCTTTTTTATATAGAACGGTTAATTGGAGAAAACCCTTCAATCTCAAATTGATTTTTACATGTACTCTCCACTTTGATAAATTCTTTACATTCACTCCATGATGGATTGAGTATAAAAAAGTAAAAATTCAGTATACATTCTAAAGATTTGAGTATAAATTTTTGAGATTGAGTACTAATTTAAGAAATTTGAGTATAAAGTTTCGGTGACCCCTCGTGAAAATCTTGATATGGTTGATGCAACCTGACATACTCAGATTTCTAAATTTTATACTCAAGTTTCTTAAAATAATACTCAATCTAAATTAATTCGTACTTAAATTTTTATAATATGTACTGAAATTTTTACTATATACTGAAACAATGTATACTCAATTTTTTTAAAAAATAATACTCAAATTTCTTAAATTAGTACTCAATCTCAAATAATTTATACTTAAACCTTTACAATGTATACTAAATTTTTACTCTTTTATACTGAAAAAAAATAACACATAAAATTGTCTTGTCAATCCCATCAGGGAGTGTATGCAATGAAATTTTGAGTTGGGGAGTACATGCAAAGCGCAATTTGTTGTTGGGGAGTTTTCTCAAATTTTCCCTATATAGAATCAAAATCCTAAATATTAAAAAGACTAAAATATCCTGAAACCTTAACATTACAAAAATGATTCAACAAAAATATAAAAAAAAATTAAAATTACTTCATTCTCGCAACATAAAAAAATTAAAATTGTTTTGTTTCCATATCATTCTCGCAATCAAGTGATGCATGCACTTCTGTTAGTTCAACAATCCAAATGCCTTTCCAAGGAGGAAGTTTACTGGGGATGATAGGAGAGCCGCTAGTTCGGGACAGTAATGAAGGTCTAAAGGAGGAAAGTAATAAGCATCAATCAGTGCAACGATGTTTTTCTTTGATTCCAACAGTGTAACTTCAATGAACGCTCTGGAGTTGCTCCAGCAGCTTGAACTATTGCCGCTGCAACAAATATTTCATCGATAGATAATGGATCCAGAGGGACTTGTTTGATCCTACATTATAATAGGAATTTCTGCTTGACTGATAATTGAAGAGGATGAAAATTGAGTAATAGTCACATCTGAATGCTTTCATATGGATAAATTAGGGCATCGGATTGATGTAGGGTGAGATGATGGAGATCAGGGCTTCATTGATAGAAGAACAAGGTTGTTGATTGTCGTTGGACAAATTGAGCTTCTGATCTTCGATCAGTTTCAAGTGATCTATCTTTTCTTCGTCATAAATTGGATGGCTGAATAGGAAAACTTCTTCTTCCTCATGAAGAACATCCTCTTCCTCCTCCGACGAATTTATTCGGTGATTATTTTGGCATTGAATAAGACTTGCTCCATCCAAGATTTCCAACATTGCTGTCATTCTTTCTATTAGTCGATCCACAAATAGGAGAAATCATTTGACAATCATCTTCCAACATCATTGCTCCATATCATGATCAAAAGCGTTGTCGATGTGTTGCTGTTTTCTCAGTGATATGACTCCACAAAAATGACTTGTCATTGATACCAACTGACGCAGTGGATACTATCGACTCCATGAATATCGAAATTGATACTTATATAACTTGTTGATTAGGGATGACAATTTCCTCTAAATCCAATGAGGAATCCGACATCTAACCCGAATAGAGGAGGATTTGGAAGGAATTTTTAGACCCAATTTATAGCAATCGAGTATAGATATTTTTGGGTATGGGTATGAGTATGAAGGCGGATATGATAAAATGTGTGTGTGTGTGTGTGTGTAGGAAATTGATATGCTACGCGACTTCATGTCCGCGCTATAGTGTCCCGGCGCTTGGATTTATCCGGTCATCTAGATTCAATTTTTTTTAAAAAAATCAATATTTTCTTAAATTTTAAACCCTAAATACATATAATATACCTCGTGAGCATCTAAAATTTTTTAGTATTAAATTTTTTTTAGCTTAAACACTACAACTCAACCTCTAAACCCTAAAGGTAAAATCTAATTGACTTAACCCGAGAGCTAAAAAAATACTATTAAGCACCCTAAATATATACCCCGTGAGTATATTTATACCCCTTAAATTCTAAAGTCAAAAACTAATTGGCTTAATCCTGGAGCTAAAAAAAATTGCTACTGCCATTGAATCTAGGCGCCACGAGCGGACACAAGAGCGCAGGGATGACACATGTAGGATATTATTTTCATGTGTATGTGTGTGTGCATAAGCCTCATTTTATATTAGAAAAGAAAAAACTTTAGCCCGCTTCCTGCCTTAGAAAAATAGTTTGGTTTGTTTTTTTATTATTCGATTACCAATATGTATCTCATCTTTTTTTCATAAGAAATGTTCACTCGATAGATAGAGCATGTGATGAGGAAGAGCGGGCAAGTATATTAAAATAATTTATTTATATTTTTTTAAAAAAGAAAATGATAGGTAGTAATAGGATGATGAGTAAGACATGGATGCCTGATTCTCCAATGAGGATAGGTAAGGAGGATATGAAATCTTACCGTTGTCATCTCTATCGTTGATTCGAAAGAGAATACCAAGAAATATGAAAAATACCTCATTACAAGAAGGAGATAATGACTCAAAATAGTATAAACCAAAAACTCTCTTAAAATAATGAAACATGACGCGTATATTGACTCCAAACCCTAAATATGCAAAAAACCAAAATACCCTGAACCCTAACATTACAAAGATGATAACACCGTTAAAATCCTAACTCGATAAAAAAAATATAAAAAGATTAAAATTTTTTCGTTCCCGTGACATGAAGCCGATGTAAAGACAAAGGATGAAGGGAGGAAGGGATAGTCAGGGGAGAGGGTTGAATCAACTGATCAAAAGAAGGTCTGTTCCTCATATAAGACGAAATCACACTAACTCATGTTTACCTGGGGGAGATAAGAGTAGGATGGTTTTGTTTACCTGGAGGTGTGGATGGTGGACTTTGATTGTTTTTATTCTGTTATTTATTGTCTAAAATAACTCCATTCTTCCCAGCACAATTCATTTTTTAATTTTTCAATATAAATCTACTGTCCTAGTGAATGATGTTACACCTCTAGCGCTCAAGTTTACTTTCCTCCCCTCCCAGCGATGTCATTATTGCCGACTACTCATCCCCTTCGTATAATCTTTGCATAATCTTAGGACTGACTACAAACAATACCCGAGATAAATATTATCTTTTTTGCAATATTATTGCTTACTATTCCAATCATTGACCGGAAGCTTCACTCCTTCCAAGTTTGGTTAAGCAGTCATAACTACCACAACGAAAGAATGAGGTGGTCTTTTGGAATGTAGAAGTAATGTTATGGCTAATGCTACAAATGACTTAAAATTAATTGTGGTTTGAAATTAACATTAGTCTTTTTCAAAATATAAGATAAAATTATTTATAATATATCCAATACGAGTCAATCCTTCCAAAAAGTCACAATTTATCGGAAGTTTCATACACCTAACTATCTATTTGTAATTCATACTACCATGACATGATATGATATTGATTAAATGACAACCAGTTCATTGTTTTCAATAATTTTATATCGGACGGACAAAATTGAACCCGGTATACAAATCAAAGTGGAATGGGAAAGTTAATGGCAACTTCTCTGCAATGAGAGAGCTAATGGCAACTTCTTTCTCTTCTGCTCACCTTTTGCAAAATCGAAAACCCAGCCAGTAGTTAGAGGACTACTACATCTTCATCTCCTTTTCCTTCATTCTAATGATTAATTATTGTAATAGTGCTAATTCTTAGCAATTCAAAAATTTTCAAAAACATTTCTACTTATTTTTCATACAATTTTTGTGACTCTTCGGATGAAATGCAAATAAAATGCAGAGTGGAATGATGTGCACAAGAGAATAACTATTATGTTCTGGAGATTTAGAAGAATATAGTGTCTAGATCACTATTAAGCAAGCATGACTTTCGCATTATTTTTGAGTCGAACAGAGTTATACTGTCCAAGAAGGAAATGTTTATGGGAAAGAGCTGTTAGGTATGGCTTGGCGGGTTTCCCTAGCGAAGACTTGGTCGTCCTTGAGAGACCTCTCCATATCTACAGATTAAAAATTAATCCGAATGGAGACTCGTCTCTCAACGACCATCTCGTCATCGTATTGTTTGGTACGAATTACAACCTGGCCAATCACAAAGATCGTGCCTTGTAATTCTCCTAACCGAACGACCGCGGAAGAGACGACGAGTAGATCGCTGGTTCTTGTGTTTATGGTCGGGGTCCAATTAATTAATTATTAATCATGATACAAAATCAAAATAATTAACTAATACACATGAAATGGCGAAGCAAAACAATAAGACACCAAAAGAACAAAAGGAGCTAAGGGAGAGAATTATACCTTCCCTTTACCTCGTAGCCTTCTACCTTATGTCTCTTCCCTCCCGGATGTCGTGTGGGCGACGAGCTACCGAGAACCGAGATCACCAAAGAGTACCAAAACACTTCTTCTACCTAGCCAAAAACCCTAGCCACTAGGGTTTTGATCCGCCGGCACCTTCCCTCCTACTTCCTTCCGCCGCCGGCCACCGAGAGCTTGCCAAGCTGGCCAACAGCAAGGAAGACCCAAGGAGGAAGATAAAGAAGAAAGAGAGAAGGAGAACCAAGATTCTCCTTCAACCAAGCCGTCGGAAAATTCCCTCCTCCTCTAGCTTGCGACGGCGCCGACCAAGAAGAGCTCCTCTTCTTCTCCACGCTGCCCGACCACCTTCCTTACTCCTTCTTGCCGAGCCACAGAAGGAAGAGATTCCTCTTCCTTGTCCCTGTGTTCGCCGAGCACCGGAGGTGAAGAAGAAGAGAGGAGGATGAATTCCTCTCTTGCGCCGGGTGCCCTAGGAGAGAGAAAGTGAGGGAGAGAAGAGATGACTTGGTTTGTGGTGATCAATTGGATTATTCCCCTTGCTTTCATGATCTCATGGGTATATATAGGGCTAAGGTAGGGATCAAAAGGAGGAGTTGGATCTTGGCCCACTAATGGATCTAAACCCGATCCATTCCACTAAAGGATCTTAATCGAACTTCCTCACTAACCCCCACATTTTCATATGAGCTTCACTTATTATGAGTCATCCATCCCCACATGTTTAAGATACCGAATGCTTGTCAATTAATTTAAATTATTGATAATTTAAATTAATTAACTTCTGGATCCTTGATTAGTACCACTCAACCTTATCATCATGTTGGATCAAATCCACCTGCAGGGTTTAACATGATGAACCTTTTGACCTCATCAAGGAGGCATCATCATCCCGACTTACCAGGACATGGATTCAATCAATAATCAACGACACACCATATAATTAATATTATTTCCCAACTTACCGGCCTATCGATCTAACAGAATAGATCTCACCCATTGGTAAATCAAAGAAATAATAATTAATCATATATACCTGTTATTATATCGGGATTTAAGGATCGTATTCCATAATAAAATCTGAGATCCAATCCAATTATCAAGTCAGTACAAATTGGATGATCTCTGATTTTGGTCCTACTCAATGCACACAAAGTGCAATAGGGCAATTCTATGGTCAAGACCAACCACACCTAATTACACTACAACCATTCCGATGGTTTGTCCAATTCCATCTCGGCTGTGAGCCTCTTACTTATACTATACAAGGAACTGATAACATGATCTTCCGTGTATCACTACATACCATGTTATCTACAATGCAAAGTAAAGGACTTTTATTCATGTACTAATAAATATAGATGATCTTATATATAAATGATCTTATATAAAAGAAACAAGTCTTTTAGTATACACATCTAACAAGAGCTATATATCTTATGGGTTTTTTAAACTCAATGTAATGGTTATTAGGCCAAAGATAAATAAAATTGAAAGTTTTTCCACTTATATGCTTGAGTCTTCATGTTTATGACATGGTAGACTATGATATGTTATCTATGATATGTTGTATAGATTAATGAACATGCAAAGGATATCAATATTCCACCTTGACCAGAAACACAAGTGTGAAATTTATGTTCAAGAAATACACAATCATCCTTTCAACATGTTGGAAGAAGCAATGAACCACTCAGCCTAATTTACACCGACGTGTGTGACCTAAAAAGTACACCGATATATGGTGGGAATAAATACTTCATCACTTTTATAGATGATAACACAAAATATTATGTGCATCTTCTCAAAAGTAAGGATGAAGCTATAGAGAAATTCATTTTCTATAAGAATGAGGCTGAAAACCAACTTAATAAGAAGATTAAGGTGGTTTGAAGTTATCGAGATGGTGAATATGTATCCTCGTTTGCTGAGTTGTGTGATAAATATGGGATTAGATATGAAACAATTGCTCCTTATACTCCTTAGCAAAATAGAGTTGCCGAGCGGGAGAATTACACTCTAGAGTAGATAATGAATGCTCTTCTATTAAGCTCTGGCTTGTTAAAATTCATGTGGGGTGAAGCAATATTAATAGTTGATTACCTTTTAAATAAGGTGTCCTAAAAGAAAACAGATAAAATGTCTTACGAGTTGTGGAATGAAAGATAACTGTCCTATAAATTTTTGCAAATATGGGGGTGTTATGTTAAAGTTTTGATGCATGTGTTAGTATGTGCACTTATGTGCCAAGACATTTATATATATATATATATATATATATATATATATATATATATATATATATGGATAATTATTTTAATAAAGGCAAGTATTTATCGTTAATCATTTATTTTTCTATACGTATATGATTAATGATAAAGTTTCACAGATTAATTAATTTGAAAATAATCCTTAATCGGATAGATATCTAGAGGAGACATAGATATCTAGATCAATGCTGAGTATAACTAAGTCAAGATAGATCGAGAGATGGATATCCAAGTTGCACTTAGGGTGCCATGATTTTAAAGGTATACTGGGCACGACCCGCTTAAGAGAATACCACATATTAGCATCATTGGTCGTTTATATTAATGAACGAGTGTAACTAATCTTTTGACTTGAGACCTTCATTTATTCTATGCGTGGAGTTATGTACTTTGACGCCATTAAAAGTAATCTTTAATCGGATTGTGATTAATATGATAGTTGGTTGTATAATAAAACGTAGAGAGAATATTGTTGAGTCAATTGAGGATTCATTGCTCTCTTGGATTAGGGAGATAACATCCTGACTGCTTGATAGAGATATTAGTGACTCGAAATATTCCATAGTCATGGGAGGAATGATTATCATTCAAGATGAATCTATTATATCTTGGAAATCAAATTAAATATTTAAATTGGTGATGATACACAATGCACTAAATTAATTGGGATATAGGGTAGAGATGAAAAGATTGAATTATACAGTAATCGGCTCATGATGGGTTTAGTTTATAACTAATATTCTATCACATTGGGTGGTTAAAAAATGTTGTTAGATGGTTACCTTAGGTTGTATATCGATTTACACTGCCTTCGTGTATAAAACCTAGAGGGTCACACGCATAACACAGACATGAACAGTTTCTGTAATTGATTATTTTAATGGATATTAAAATTAGTCAATTTATTATTTCTAAATAAAATTAATTGGATTATTAATTATTTTTGAAATATCGGAAGCTAAAATGGATCAAGAACAAATATGGATTTATTTGATCTAAAGAAGAGAGTGTGTAGTTTATCTCTTATTCTCTTTAGAGAATTTGAAGAGTCATAATTTTGATCATTAATGGAGAAGATGAAGAGTCTCTATTAATGATTATTAATGGAGAAGATGAAGAGTTATAATTATGATTATTAATGAAGAATTTAAAGAGCCACAATTATGATAATTAATGGAGAATATGAAGAGTCATAACTCTTCATCTTCCTTGGAAGCTATAAATAGTCACCCTTGGAAGAAGACTTCAGTAGCGTGACTTCTCCTTTGTCTTTCTTGAGACAACTCTCTCCACTTCTCCCGGGAAGCCTTTGGCAACCTAGTCCTTCTTTGATCAGAGACATGTCTTCAGATCCATAGTACTTCCGAAGTTTTTGTCGATCCAAGTGGCTAGTACCTAACGGATCATCTAGTTCATGGTCTAGTGTGTGTGGATACTGCTAAAGGAGTCACACGTGCGACTCTTATTTGTTTGTGAAATCGTTCACAAATAAGCATAGGATTACGAGGTATGCTTTCATTTTATGTTACATTTCATATTATTTTGTTTATGTACCATGAAAAGATCTATGATTTAAGAGCAAAATTTACTTTATTATAAATATTTCGTTGCGCTTAGAACCCAATAGCATGATCTGAAGAGGATTAAGTAGGATCAAAAACTGTTGATTATATATTTATTAGATATGCATATAATAACAATGCATATCAATTTTTTGTGTATGAGTCACAAATATCGGATATACACAAGAACTCGATAATAGAATCGAGAAATGTGTCATTCTTTGAGTATGTATTTCTGTATAAGACTCGAGAGGAAACTAACTCCTCAAAACGGGCATATGAAACACAAGAAAAAGATGATGATGATGAATCAGTTGAGGTTGAGCTCAGACGAAGTAAATGAGCTTGGGTGGAAAAATCCTTAGGAACGAATTTTATCACTTTCATATTAGAAAGTGAGTTTCAAAGTCACTCAGAAGCAATAAGCTCTTCTGAGGGACCTCATACGAAAGAGGCAATTGCATCTAGGATAGACTCTATCTTGCGAAATCATACTTGAGAACTTGAGGATCTTCCTCCGGGAAGTAAACCACTAGGTTACAAATTGATATTCAAGAAGAAAATGAAATCAAATGACACATTTGATAAGTATAAGGTGAAATTGGTAATTAAAGGTTGACAATGAAAAAATCTTGATTACTTTGATACATATTCTCTTGTGTCGAGAATAACTTCCATTAAAGTAGTGTTCGTTATTGCCATTTTATGGAATCTGGAAATACATCAGATGGTTGTAAAGACGATCTTTCTAAATGGGAATTTAGAAGATGAAATTTACATGGAGCGACATGAAGGATTTATTGTGTCAGGACAAAAAAACAAGGTTTGCAAATTGGTGAAGTCGTTATACGACTTGAAACAAGCACCAAAGTAATGACATAAGAAATTTGATAATGCCATAAGGAATGTGGATTCAAAATTAATAAATAAGATAAATATGTCTGCATGAAAGCTATAGACAATGACCAGGGGCGGAGCTAGAATATTAATTCAGTGTAGGCAATTAACAATATAATATAATTTATGAAAAAGATATAAAATTTTATAATCATAAAGCATCACAAAATAATTACCTTACAATTGTTCTTTTCGAGTCTTCATATTTTGAAACCTTTGTACAATAGTTTCGTTATCAATTGATAGAAATATATCTTTTTCTACGTAAACAATGAGACTATCATTCATCCAATCATCACTCATTCGATTATGCAACCTGTCTTTCACATTTCTTATGGCAGAAAATACCCTCTCTACTGTCGCAGTCGCAACCGGTAGAATTAATGCCAACGCCAAAAGCTTATAAACGGTACACCAAATTTTCTTTGACATAACTAACTTCTCTGAAAGATCACCCAGGCTTTTCAATTCTTGAAATGTTTTGTTAGAATGCATATCACATATATAAGTATCAAGTTGATCATCAAGTACAAGGAGATCAAACCTCGAGAAATCTTGTGGATAAAACTCAGCTAGTTGTATCAATTTTTTCTTGTCAAAAGCTGAAAATGAATTTTGTGGACACAAACAAGCTACACAACGAAGTAACTCCATACCTGCCTCTGAGAAACGATCATTTAACTCTTGAAGTTGCATATCAATAACACCATAGAACAAATCAACACGATAGTGATGTAAATTTGTCAATTCTGGTGGATTACGATGGGGACGACCACGTGATGCCCAACGTGTGAACATATCATCCATTTTGAGAACATCAATGTAATGTTGTTGACAAAAACAATGAACCTTTTCTAAAAATGAATCCCAACCATCATCTCTCATTCATTGAAGTCGGTGTTTGCATACTTGTACCAAATCCATTGCATTCACAATATCCTGATCTTTTTTTTGTAATGCCATTGACAATTAATTTGAAATCCCTAAGACGTGTTTCATCAAGTGTAGATTGAATGCAAAATCAAATGAAAGTATTGACTCCAATAAATTAAAAGCCTCAGTTTTTTGATCAGGAGAACTGGAATTATCTTCTGAAATCATTTCAAGTACATCACTGACAGCAGAGAACATAGAAATCAATCTGATCAAAGAATTATAATGTGACCCCCAACGTGTATCCCCAGCACGTTGAAGGGAAGTTTCTTGATTGAGTCCCCGACCAGTAGAAATTTCATCCCTCTCTAATGCCTCAATAATAAAATCTGAATGTTTCTCCTTAAGAAGATCAGACCGTTTGCAGGATGATCCAACAACATTTATCACATCACCAACAATACGAAAGAAATTAGAAATCGGAAGATTTTTCTTTGACACGGCAATAAGAGCTAGTTGAAGTTGATGGGCAAAACAATGAATGTAAAATGCACATGGGTTCTCCTTTAAAATAAGTGTTTTTAGACCATTAAATTTACCTTGCATATTACTTGCTCCATCGTACCCTTGTCCTCTCAACTTAGACATACTCAAATTATATTTAGAAAACATCTTATCAATGGCAACTTTAAGTGAGAGTGTTGTAGTACTAGTAACATGTTCAATTCCGATAAAACGCTCATTTACATGCCCACTGCTATCCACATAACACAAAACAATTGACATTTGCTCCTTTGCTGACACATCACGAGATTCATCAACTAAAATAGAGAACAATGAATCACCAATATCTCTGATAATAATATTAATTGTTTCAGTTGCACAAGCACTCACTATATCCTTCTGAATATCAGGTGATGTTAACTTGCAATTTTTAGGAGCATTTTTTAATATCACATCATTAATCTCTTTATTATGAGCACCTAAAAACTCTAATTGAATAAGAAAGTTTCCAGGATTAAGAGAACCTTCAGTTTCATCATGACCTCGAAATGAATTTCCTTGTCGCAACAAAACTCTGATACAATCAATTGAAGCATTGAGACGGATACGATAATTATTCCGCATTTGCTTTGACTGTTTGTGCAGAATTGATTGAATGTGCTCATCTTGATTCATCAAAGCTTCACAATTCATTCGAGCTTTATGATGTTCACTATCATGTTGTCCAACATGAATATGTAACCAATCTTTACTCTTCCAATTTGTAAAGCCTTCTCTAACAAAAGTTTCTCCTCCTGCTTGTTTTCCCTTTGTTGTCTTGAAGAGATAGCAATACAAGCAATATGCAGCATCTTTTTCTATACTATACTCCAACCAATCACCAAATTCCTTAAACCAAGACGGATTGAACCGTCTAAATTGACTTACTCCAAATTTTCATTTTGGGAATTCATATCCTGAAGGTTGACATGGACCCCTTTGCAAATATATTCTTCGAACTTGATCTCTAATGTTAGCATTATAATCACAAATTGGAATTCTTAGTCCAGGATCTGCCGGTAATTGTGAAAAATCAAATTCTTCAACTCTAACATCTTTGTCCTCTTCAATATTTTGTTCATCTAATTCTGAATGTTTTCTTTTAAAAAATCTATGCATTGTCGATAAAATGATTTCCTAATGAAAATAAATAAAAAATAATCATTAGTTACATGTAAACTAAATTAATTGACAGGAAAAAATAAATAGGGATTTAGGAATTAGGGTTAGGTGGTTACCTTTAGTCGTTTTGCTTTTATGCAATCTTGTAGAGTATTAAGTATAAAGATTGAAAATTTTAATTCCCATGGAGTGTCGGGCCGTCGGGGCGGCGAGGGCGCGAGGCGACGAGCGTGATCCGACGGGTCGAGAAGTCTGCGACGACAACGTCCTACGTCTGAGTCACAAACAAAATTTTGTTTTTTTAATCTGATTTTATTTGTTTTAATCTGCATGTCATGAGACATTTTAATTTTTTTCCTTTTTTTTAATTTGTTGTCGTCAATGTCATGTTCACCTTTTCTTCCTTTTTTTTTATTATTTTATTACTACTAAAAGGCTCCGCCCGTGACAATGACTATGTCATCTCATGCCTATATGTAGATGATATACTTATTAATGATAAGATAATCAAATCACTAAAGACATATTGAACTCAAAATTTAATATAAAAGATATGAGCCTAGCTAATGTGATTCTAAGAATCAAAATCTTAGAATATCAGAAGATTTTATTCTTAGTTAGTCTCATTATATGGATAAGATTCTTGAGAAATTTATCAATGGTGATACTGCATTGGCACAAACTCTGATAGATACGAGTTAACATCCATCAAAGAATTGAGGAGAAAGTATTTCTCAGATAGAGTACTCTCGAGTGATTAGAAGTTTGATATACTTGATGAATTATACACGATCAAACTTAATAAACTAAGTAGATACATGAATAATTCCGGTGTTGAGCACTAAAAAGGGATAACAAGAGTACTTAGGTATTTAAGATATACTCGTGAATATGACCTGCATTATACGAGATATCATGCTATAATCGAATGATACAACAATGCGAGTTGTATATCTGACATAAAAGACTCTACGTCTATGAGTGGATATGTATTCACTCTAGGAGGTACAGTCATTTCATGGAATAAGCAAATCGTAATAACCAGACCCACGATAGAATCTGAGTTTGTAGCTCTTGACATATGTGGTGAAAAAGGCTAAATGGTTACGACAATTCTTAGAAGATGTTCTGAGATGACTGAAACCTATGTTGACAATTTGCATACATTACGATAATCAATCCCCGATTGATCAGACATAGAGTCATCTGTATAATTGTAAGTCTAGATGTATATGTCGGAGACACAATATCATTAGACAACTACTTTCGATGCGAGTTATCACTGTTGACTATGTGAAGTCAAATGATAATCTATCGGATCCGCTAACCAAAGGATTAAATCGAGAGTTAGTTGCAAGCTCATCAAGAGGGATAAACTTGATGTCGATGAGAAATATTGGAGCAAAGGAAACTCAGGAAACTCAACCTATGCAAACTGGAGATCCCAAGAACTAAGTTCAAATGGACAACTTAGCTGTACCAATAAAGTTGCTCACTATGGGGGCAATCTAATAGATCTGTGAAAGATAGAGGTTAAACACATAACTTTTAATGATACAACAGAGTTATGTGAAATACTCTTAATTAAGATATCACCTATGTGAGAAAGAAGTAGAACCGTTTCGAAGAAATTTGGGGGCACAATTCTTAAAATTTCTCATGGAACTAGGCATGATCATGGCCAAGAAAGAACACACTCATGAGAACTAAGTTGTGTCAGAAAGAGCCCTGGGTGAGATATGCCGATGTTTATATAGACGACAAAATAGTTCAAGGGCATCGTGTCTAGCTACTACTATCAGCCAATAAGTAAACAAATCTTCAAAGGGAAGGTTCAAAAGGTATTACCCACTTGTCCTATACTAGACTCAATTGTTGAATGTTATCACATATCTTATTTCCATTCATTTGGGGGATTGTTAGAAATGTAGATGAAAAAGAGGNTCAGTGCACACGGACGAGACGCGAAGCCACTCTTCTTCCCTCTCTTGCTCGCGAAGGAAACTGCCGTGCCTTAGCTTCTTCTGTTTTCTCTGGTATGCACGAAGAGGTCGCACTATCCTTCTCCGTCTTCCTCCTTCTCCGACCGTGTCTGGCTCTCCTCGAGGCGAACCTTTGCGACGATCGTCTGCTCACGCCGAGAGCTCGATCTAGGGTTCAAGGGAGAGTTGCGACGGTTGTTTTCTATAGGCCACTGATCTTGCCAGATTCCGGAGCCGAGAAGTTGGTGTGTGTGCTGACAACAGGTATAGACTATTTGGTTTAGGATTGTTGTTGGATTATTGGTAGTTGTAGATGTATTGAATTTGTTGGATCTCTACGGCAAACCCAGTTGGTAGTTTTTGTACCTTTTAAGTTGTGTTTAGGAATTTCGATTGTTTTCTTTGATTGGTGAGAGTTAATCCATATCTCTAATGAAACAGATGACATGTGTAGCTTTATTTTTAATGCATTTGGTGTGTAGATGGTTGCCGTGAGGTATGCTTGGGTTAGGTAGTAATGAAACTTAATCCTAATGATTTAGTTGGACCAAGGCTAATCATTAAACTAAGGGGTTAACAAATGAATCACAATTAGAACAAATCCTAGATAAATCTGGGAAGTTAGTCTAACCTGTTGCTAGGTGTTAAAGAAGATGAATAAATATGTTATATGTTACAGGATATGGACATAAGTTGTTAATTTGTTTACCAAATGGTTTTCATTTTGGGATGTAGGATCTTAGAGTTGATGTTGATGCGGATTAGCTTTTGGCTTAGGCCTTTAACTGTATCCATGTCGCGTGTCACATGTGAAACGAATGTTGAATTATGATTAGATTATAATTATGTTCAGTAATTAGTTAGCTATTTTAATTACTTGTATTAGTTGCTAAATTTAGTCCTTGATACAGGACCTTGACCTTGGACTCACGTCGTCGATCGTGGGAGGTTCTTCTCGTTTATAAAATTCTAAATAAAAGGCGGGTACTTCTCCTTTGTACTCGAGTAGTTTCGTTTACCTTAAAGCATGACTATCTTATGTCTAGTAGGTTGCTTGACCTTGTTCTTTGTCGTTTGTTATTTTAACATCGTTGTTGATACTTTTTCTTCATTGATCTTCGAGTATTCCAAATTTGTATCCATACAGTCCTCTATTGGTTTTCTGTTCTGTAAAGTGTCGTTTGTACGCGAGCAATTAGAAGTCCATTAAACACAATTAGGTTAATTTGTCATTAGAAATACCCTACCTAGTAGTGTAGGTGCATAATCGTTGGTTTTCGATTTCTGGTTGGTTGTATCGATGCATGTTTTACTTGTTGGATTTTGTTGCATCGTTGTTTCTCTGGTTGTTCGTGCATCTCGTAGCATGCACCATATCTGCACATTGCATACTAACAACTGTTGGGCTTCGATTTGGTTAAGCCGACGTTAGTCATATAATTGCTCGATTCACTCAACCACTTGTTGTCGTGGTAGTTGTTAGAGTGCAAGCAACAATCCTGTTATGCACGGGCGGAGTTAGAATATTAATTCAGTGTAGGCAATTAACAATATAATATAATTTATGAAAAAGATATAAAATTTTATAATCATAAAGCATCACAAAATAATACTTACCTTACAATTGTCCTTTTCGAGTCTTCATATTTTGAAACCTTTGTACAATAGCTTCATTATCAACTGATAGAAATATATCTTTTTCTACTTAAATAATGAGACTATCATTCATCCAATCATCACTCATTCGATTACGCAACCTGTCTTTCACAATTCTCATGGCAGAAAATACTCTCTCTACCATCGCAGTCACAATTGGTAGAATTAATGTCAATGTCAAAAGCTTATAAACCAACGGGTACACCAAATTTTTCTTTGACATAACTAACTTCTCTGAAAGATCATCAAGGCTTTTCAATTCTTGAAATGTTTTGTTAGAATGCATATCACATATATAAGTATCAAGTTGATCATCAAGTACAAGGAGATCAAACCTCGAGAAATCTTGTGGATAAAACTCAGCTAGTTGTATTAATTTTTTCTTGTCAAAAGCTGAAAATGAATTTTGTGGGCACAAACAAGACACACAACGAAGTAACTCCATACCTGCCTCTGAGAAACAATCATTTAACTCTTAAAGTTGCATATCAATAACACCATAGAACAAATCAACACGATAGTGATGTAAATTTGTCAATTCTAGTGGATTACGATGGGGACGACCACGTGGTGCCCAACATGTGAACATATCATCCATTTTGAGAACATCAATGTAATATTGTTGACAAAAACAATGAACCTTTTCTAAAAATGAATCCCTACCATCATCTCTCATTTTTTGAAGTCGGTGTTTGCATACTTGTACCAAATCCATTGCATTCACAATATCTTGATCTTTTTTTTGTAATGCCATTGACAATTCACTTGAAATCCCTAAGACGTGTTTCATCAAGTGTAGATTGAATGCAAAATCAAATGAAAGTATTGACTCCAATAAATTAAAAGCCTCAGTTTTTTGATCAGGAGAACTGAAATTATCTTCTGAAATCATTTCAAGTACATCACTGACAGCAGAGAACATAGAAATCAATCTGATCAAAGAATAATAATGTGACCCCCAACGTGTATCCCTAGCACGTTGAAGGGAAGTTTCTTGATTGAGTCCCTGACCAGTAGAAATTTCATCCCTCTCCAATGCCTCAATAATAAAATCTGAATGTTTCTCCTTAAGAAGATCAGACCGTTTGCAGGATGATCCAACAACATTTATCACATCACCAACAACACGAAAGAAATTAGAAATCGGAAGATTTTTCTTTGACACGGCAATAAGAGCTAGTTGAAGTTGATGGGCAAAACAATGAATATAAAATGCACATGGGTTCTCCTTTAAAATAAGTGTTTTTAGACCATTAAATTTGCCTTTCATATTACTTGCTCCATCGTAACCTTGTCCTCTCAACTTAGACATACTCAAATTATATTTAGAAAACATCTTATCAATGGCAACTTTAAGTGAGAGTGCTGTAGTACTAGTAACATGTTTAATTCCGATAAAACGCTCATTTACATGCCCACTGTTATCCACATAACGCAAAACAACTAACATTTGCTCCTTTGCTGACACATCACGAGATTCATCAACTAAAATAGAGAACAATGAATCACCAATATCTCTGATAATAATATTAATTGTTTCAGTTGCACAAGCATTCACTATATCCTTCTGAATATCAGGTGATGTTAACTTGCAATTTTTAGGAGCATTTTTCAATATCACATCAATAATCTCTTTATTATGAGCACCTAAAAACTCTAATTGAATAAGAAAGTTTCCAGGATTAAGAGAACCTTCAGTTTCATCGTGACCTCGAAATGAATTTCCTTGTCGCAACAAAACTCTGATACAATCAATTGAAGCATTAAGACGGATACGATAATTATTCCGCATTTGCTTTGACTGTTTGTGTAGAATTGATTGAATGTGCTCATCTTGATTCATCAAAGTTTCACAATTCATTCGAGCTCTATGATGTTCACTATCATATTGTCCAACATGAATATGTAGTCTATCTTTACTCTTCCAATTTGTAAAGCCTTCTCTAACAAAAGTTTCTCCTTCAGCTTGTTTTCCCTTTGTTGTCTTGAAGAGATAGCAATACAAGCAATATGCAACATCTTTTTCTATACTATATTCCAACCAATCACCAAATTCCTTAAATCAAGAAGGATTGAACCGTCTAAATTGACTTACTCCAAATTTTCGTTTTGGGAATTCATATCCTGAAGGTTGACATGGACCCCTTTGCAAATATATCCTTCGAACTTGATCCCTAATATTAGCATTATAATCACAAATTGGAATTCTTAGTCCAGGATCTGTCGGTAATTGTGAAAAATCAAATTCTTCAACTCTAACATCTTGGTCCTCTTCAATATTTTGTTCATCTAATTCTTAATGTTTTCTTTTAAAAAATCTATGCATTGTCGATAAAATAATTTCCTAATGAAAATAAATAAAAAAAATCATGAATCACATATAAACTAAATTAATTGACAGGAAAAAATAAATAGGGATTTAAAAATTAGGGTTAGGTGGTTACCTTGAGCCATTCGCTTTTATGCAATCTTGTAGAGTATTAAGTATAAAGATTAGAAAATTTGACTCCCATGGAGTGTCGCTGTGTCGGGGCGGCGAGGCGACGAGTGCGATCTACCGTCTTCGGCGAGCCGGCGAGGGCGGCGTTGAGTCACGGTCTCACGGACGAAAACAAAGCTTTAATGTTTCTTTTTTGTTTTTTAATCTATTTTTATTTTTTTAATCTGCATGTAATGACTCATTATGAACGTTCAAATTTTTTATTTTTTTCCTTTTTAAATTCTGCATGTAATGACTCATTATGAACGTTTCCAATTTTTTATTTTTTTCCTTTTTTAATTCTGCATGTAATGACTCATTATGAACGTTTCCAATTTTTTATTTTTTTCCTTTTTTTATTTTGTCGCCGTGTTCACCATGACTCCTTTTTTTTTTAATTTTTTATTACTACTAAACCTTTGTTGTTGGCCCAGTGTGGGTTGCCCACACTGGGCCTTAATTAGCTCCGCCCGTGCTGTTATGCCACACATGTTGTAGCTGTAGGCAAACAGTGACACCCTCACCATTGTTTTCGAGGGATATTAGAGCTGTTCGTGGCTCACCCGCACCGTTGTTTTCAAGGGATATTAGAGTTGTTGGTGGCTCCCCCTATGTATCAGGGTTTCTGGAGTAGTTGGCTCCCCAGCATCCTGTCCACTCAACCACACCTTTGTGGTATTTATTGTTGGAGTGCGTACAGTTATCACAGCCCTACCCACTCGGTCACACAGATGGGATGTGTTGGCGGCTTGATTGGCGTCAGGGGTGACACATGTCATTGCATCATATACATACGTATTTCGTTTATGCATTTTCTTGTGATTGTTGCATTTATATGAGCTATAGTTGTTGCACTTGATTGACATGCATCTATATCTTGGTTTTATTGTTGTGGCATTGTTTTACACATGTTTAGTTGTTATTCGATTTTTATAACATGTTGTTCTGTATATGTTATACATGTTTAGGTGATTCTATATTTCTTATAGACTATACTCTATTATTTCTCTACTTAGTTATCTTTTATTATGTCATGCTTATTGTCTACTCATATACCCGCAGAGTCCGCCCAGACTCACCACCCCTGCTTTCTTTTTTGTTGTTTCAGATAGCAGGTAGTCGTATTTCTTGGAGCCAGGAGAGGATCCAGTCGCCAATCCCCGGACTTGAGTTATTTTCCGCAATTTGGTTTAGTTGTTTTACTTCGGTATGGAGTTCAGTTTTCGCATTTTATTCGTTTATCAGTTAGCGGACTGGTTTTGTTATTATTATTACAGAGACATTTGGGTTCTCGTTGGTTGTGATTTCTTTTATGTTTAAGGTGGCTGAGCCACCCATTATCTTTTATATTGATATAAACTGTGTGGTGTGTCTTTTATTTATTATTGTGATGTCAGCCGCTTGTGGCTGAGCTAGTATTGGTGGAGAGTGTATGTATATTTGTCCCAACTTGTCCGTCGTATAGGGGAGATGCTGCCCGATTTTTTGAGTAAGCATGTGCCTCTGGGGGCGTGATATTTTACAATCAAAATATTATGGAAAGTAAATGCAGAAAGTAAATGCAAACCAAACAAAAAGTCGAAGACTCGGCCAATCTGGAACTCCTGAAGTGTCGTGCACTCCCCCCTGGAGCCTCCTTGGTCGCAGAGCTTCGTCTCTAGCTCTTTGTCGTCACTCAGAATGCTTAGAATGATGTCGCGAATCGTGCTCTGAGTTGAGGGGTCAAACCCCTTTATATAGCCTTTTGTTGGGCGCCTGTGTTGTAATGGGGCGCCTCACAAGTCTCGGTCAAACCTCATCATCGCATCAAACTCGCAGCAGAGATGAAATTTCCTTCCCAGGTGCCTCACAAGACTCAGGCGCCTGTTAAGCTTCAGGCGCCTGCCTTCCCAGGCGCCTAACCCATACAGTGTGCCTGGGTTACCAGGCGCCTGACTTCATTCAGCCGCCTGGGAGACCCTTTTCCCAGATTTCATGTTTTGTGTTCTGCTCTCATATCTTGCCTCCAACTCCAGTTACCTGCAAGACAACAAAACACACAAACATACAAATAACCTTAGCCTTAACTTGGTTTTGACTTCGGATTTCCTGCGAAACCCTAAGTCGAACCGACGCCTATGTTCCCTTCCCGGGGAATGCGCCTTTCGCCTACTCCTCTTAGGAGCAGTTTTGCCAACCGGCTCCTCCGGGTGGACTTTTACCCATCTTCACTCATCAGGACTTAGTGCCCAGCCTCACTCACTAGGACTTCGGTGCCCAGCCCTCGGCCAGGACTTATTGCCCAATTCCTCGAATCAGGACTTCGTGCCCAGTCCGCGACCAGGACTTATTGCCCAACCCTATGTCAGGACTTAGGTGCCCAGCCCTCGGCCATGACTTATGGCCTAATTCCTCGAATTAGGACATCGTGCCCAACCCTCGGTTAGGTCTTAGGTGCCCAGCCCGCGACCACGACTTAGTGCTCAATCCATGATCAGGACTTAGCGCCCAATTCTTCGAACCAAGACTTATTGCCTTGGTTAACTAGGACTTTTCTTCACTTTGGTACTGATTTCTTGACTCACCCTTACCGTGTTCAATGTATCACTAACTTAAGCATATTGTAAAACATTGAAACACTAGAGGAGGACATTACTGATGCATTTTGCACCAACAATCTCTCCCTTTTTGATGTTTGACAATATCTTAAGTTAGATTGGATTAAAGGTTTAAGTTATGATCCTTAGGATCATCTGGAAAAAATTGATCTAAGGTTTTGATCCTTGAAAAAGCATTTTGATTTAAACTTTGGCCCTTGGAAAAAAATTTCTAACTTAAGCTCTCTCCTTGGAAAAACTTTTTGATTTAACCTTTGATCCATGGGAAAAAAATTTCTAACTTAAGCTCTCTCCTTGGAAAAATATTTTGATTTAACCTTTGATCCTTGGGAAAAAAAATTCTAACTTAAGCTCTCTCTTCCCCTTTGTCATACATCAAAAAAAATGACAAAAAAAACTTGCACCAACAATGAAAATTTCATTAAAAAATTCTTTTACTTTTGAAAGTACTTATGATAATTCTTTGAAAGCATATAATTTTTGATAAAATATTTTGAAGCTTCTTTTTGTTTTTAAAAAAACCTAAGTACTAGTTAAAAAACTAAGTACTTAAATTGCACAAAAAAATTGTACTTTGAACGGTATTGTGCACTTGGAAAAATATTTTGTACTTTTAGAAAAATATTGTTGTGGAAAATTTCACTTAAACCAAATTTTATACAAAATTTCCACTTAGAAAAATTTCACTTAGAAGGATTTTGTGTATTTAAAAAGTATTAGTGTTTTGAAAAATATTTTGCACTTAACAAATATTAGTATATTTTCAAAATATTTTCGCAAGATAAAGTCTTTTTAATGAAATTTTGTTTTGAAACATAATATTTTACTTGACTTGGTTTCTTTTCCAGTCTAACATAATCCTAGGAAACCTTGTTGACTACAAGGACATTTCCCTAAGTGTCCTGGAAATTCTCCAAATTCAAGCAAATATTATTTCAAATCGATTCCAAAAGTAAAAATAATTTTGAAAATAAGTTCTTGACTTGGATTCCTTTCCAATCTGACACAATCCTAGGAAACATTGTTAAATACAAGGGCATTTCCTTAAGTGTCCTGGAAATTCTCCAAACTCAAATAAGATTATTTTCAAAAGTGATTAAATAAGCCAAAACTAAATTTTTGAAAATGATATTATAATTATCTTCATAAAATGGTTTTAAAAGAAATGACTTTAAAATGATAGTATTTTGAAGGGAAAATACTTATGTTTTTAAAATGATTTTAAAAATACAGTGTACGAAAATATAATATTTTGAAATGTTCAATAATTCTTTTAGTTTGACCACTCCCTACCTTGACACAGTCCTCGGAAGTGATCTTCCTTTGAGTCTTAGGGTTTGATTCAAACCAAAAGAATTATCTAATAGTTTTGAAATTGTCAGAAAATAGAATTATTTTCTTTTGACTTAGACTCCCTCTAAATCTGACATGATCCTAGGAGTTCTTGTAGATCATGAAGAAGACTCCCTATGTGTCTTTAGGGTTTATCAAAGTCAAAAGAGTAATAAACACAATTCTTACAATGTATTTTGAGATATTATGATAAAAGACATAATTTTCAAAAGAATATTTTGAAGGATAAACTGAGTTTTTGAAATAATTTTTCGAAGACACATTTTGAAATGATTGTAATTTTTAAGGCACAATTTTCGAAAGAATAAAATGTAATAAGTTTCTGAAACATTTTTCGAAAATGTTTTTGATATGATAATGATTTGTAAAGCATAAAGTTTTTGAAAAATATGAATTTTTGAAAAAGATTTATTTTTGAATTTAAAAAAAATTCTCCCTCGGACTTGACACCATCTGACTCTAACTAAGTGTCTTAAGGGACTTTATTGTTGACCTAAAAGGCTTGTGTCTAATTGTGTAGGTCAAACAATTTTTCGAAAAGATATAATTTTGAAAATGTATTATATATATAAGCAATCAGGCAAGCATGAAATCTATAAAAATATTATTATGTTGAAATATTATTTTCAAAATAGATTTTTATAAAAATATCCTAAGGATTTTGAAAATATTTTGAAAAGCATCTTTGAATTTATTAGTCTTTAACATCTCGCTCATTCTAAATGTCTCAGTACAAGCAAGCATGGTTGTCTTATGGGTGTATTGTGAGATGCTTGAATAATTTTTCTCAATTTATTTATAGACTGGTTGACCTTGAGTTAGATTCGAGTTTAATCAATTTATAAATTAAAAGTAAATTTCAATAATCGACTTCCAAGTCTTGGCGAGGCACAGAAGCCTTCTTTGGTCGTAGCCTTATTGGATCATCAACCATTTCCTTAGACAAAGTCTTTTAAAGAAATAATACCTTTATTTTACTTATTGAAAAACTCTGATCTAACTAGTCTAGAATGTAGCGAGGTAGCTTCGGCTAGTTCCACTTAGCTAGGCCAAGCTTCCCTAACGTACTATCATCTCACCCCACCCTGGTACTAGGTTAGGCAAACATCAACTAGTCTTTTTCTAACCGTTCTAAATCATGCATAAACATAAACATGAATGACATGACATATATTTAAAAAAATCAGCAAATGCATGTATGCATGATTCAATCAAGTCAAGATATTTTAATTAAGTTTCTAATAATGTATCAAATTCCCGATTTGATACATATCGTGTGAACCCGTGAATATGTCAACCCACTTTGACATATTTAATTTTATTAAATTGATTGTTGCAGTTAGATAAGATTTTATTTAATTTGCGATTAAGTTATTAAGTTTTAATTTTGAATTTAAGTTTTAATTGAATTTAAGTTGTTAAGATTTAATTAGAGATCAAAATTATTTAAGGATAAATTAGAGAATTAATTAGATTTAAGTTAACTAAGGATTAATTGGAGTTACATTAATTAGAAATTAATTAAAACTTAATTAAGGTTTAATTGTTGAGAATTAATAATTAATTTAGGTTTAATTTAAGTTGTTAAAAATTAATTAGGATTAATTAAAGTTAAAATAATTAAGGATTAAATTAAGGTAAGGATTAAAAAAATTTAATTAATGTTAAAATAATTAAGGATTAAATTAAGGTAAGGATTAAAAAAAATTAATTAAGGTTATAATAATTAAGGATTAAATTAAGGTAAAAATTAATTAAGATTTAATTAAGGTTGTTAAGATTTAATTTGATTTTAGTTTCAAAATTTCTTGGTTAGTTAATAGTTGTGGGTTTAATTGCATCATTTTCATTAATTCAAAAATTATGACTTATCTACTATTTCATTTTCATTTAATTTTTAAAGTTTATCTAACACTTCTGCTTTGTTTGAATTTTTGTAGATTTTATTAATTGTAGCTTGATTCTAAAAAATTCATCTTCCTCCTCATCCTCTTCATCAAAGTTTTATCCTTCTACATCTTCATAGTAAGTAGAATAGTTTTCAGGGCTACTAGTTAGTGTTTTATAATTATCTTTAAGATTATCCAAAAATTAATAATTAAATCATTATCTAAAGAGGTTTTATTTTCGATATCCTTAGAATTATCTTTGGCATCCTCAAAATTATCTTTGATATCCTCAAAATCATCTTTAAAATTCTCAGAATTATCTTTAATATTCTCAAAATTATCTTTAAAATTCTCAGAATTATCTTTAATATTTTTAGTAATATTTGAAATTAAAGGATTAATGTTAATTTTATCATTATCAATAATATTACGAGAAGGATTATTATTCTTAACATTATTTGATAAAATATTAGAATTAATTCTAGAAATTGTTGATATTAAAGATTAAAGAGTTAATTTTTGATATTTTAATATTATCTATATTTGGTAATTTGTCATGCAATACTTTAAGTTGACTATGCAAAACGTCTAATTTTTCAGAAAAATTATCTAACTTATCTAAATTATTACTATACGACTATGCAGGAATTTGAAAATTTTTATAAACATAAACTTTTCGTACCTTGGACGGACACTGATTCTTGTAGTGTTCATGCTTTTGACATTTGAAGCACTTGATGTGACTCTTGTCCCTTCGGACTCCTGGCGCTGGTGCCTCCTTTGCCGCCGGTGGTGAAGATCAAGTCTTACAAGTAGACACCAATTTGTATGGTGTCCTCTCTACCTGCACTTGAAACATATAATATGAAATTTAAAATTTACCATAATTAAAGAAAAATACCTAATTCACCCCTGGGCACCCCCTTAACTCCTGGCGGCTTTGCTCCATCGGCTGTTAGTCCGATGAAGAGCAACCAGGTTCTGATACCACTTGTGGGGACCGGTGTCGTCGATAGAGGGGGTGAATATCAACTTGTTAAACATCTTGCGGAAAGTGTGTCATAAACTTCGAGGTTTGTTCTATTCAGAGTTAGTAACACAACGGAAAAATAGACAGAACGAAAACCAAACAACAAAGTGCACACAGGTTTTTTACTTGGTTCCCAACCCCCCAGGGTCAGTACGTCGAAGGTCTAAGCACAGGAAACACCCGCCCACTAATGGTCTCCTTTCTGGAATTTCCGGAGGCAGAGAAACCCATCTTACGGTGCACATTTTACAATCAAAATATTATGAACCAAACAAAAAGTCGAAGACTCAGTCGATCTGGAACTCCCGAAGTGTCGCGCACTTCCCCCTAGAGCCTCCTTGGTCGCAGAGCTTCATCTCTAGCACTTTGTCGTCACTCAGAATGCTTAGAATGATGTTGTGAATCGTGTTCTGAGTTGAGGGGTTGAACCCCTTTATATAGCCTTTTGTTAGGCGCCTGTGTTGTAATGGGGTGCCTCACAAGTCTCGGTCAAACCTCTTCTTTGCGTCGAACTCGCAGCAGGGATGACATTTCCTTCCCAGGTCCCTCACAAGACTCAGGCGCCTGTTAAGCTTCAGGCACCTGCCTTCCCAGGCGCCTGACCCATACAGGGTGGCTGGGTTACCAGGCGCCTGACTTCATTCAGCCGCCTGGGAGACCCTTTTCCCAGATTTCATGTTTTGTGTTCTGCTCTCATATCTTGCCTCCAACTTCAGTTACCTGCAAGACAACAAAACACACAAACATACAAATAACCTTAGCCTTAACGTGGTTTTGACTTCGGATTTTCCGCGAAGCCCTAGGTCGAACCGACGCCTATGTTCCCTTCCCGGGGAGCGCGCCTTTCGCCTACTCCTCTTAGGAGCAGTTTTGCCAACCGGCTCCTCCGGTAGGACTTTTGCCCAGCTTCACTCACCAGGGCTTAGTGCCCAACCTCACTCACCAGGACTTCAGTGCCCAGCTTTCGGCCAGAACTTATTGCCCAATTCCTCAAATCAGGACTTCGTGCCCAGTCCGCGACCAGGACTTATTGCCCAACCCTATGTCAGGACTTAGGTGCCCAGCCCTCGGCCAGGACTTATTTCCCAATTCCTCGAATCAGGACTTTGTGCCCAACCCTCGGTCAGGTCTTAGGTGCCCAGCTCGCGGCCTCGACTTAGTGCCCAATCCATGATCAGGACTTAGTGCCCCATTCTTTGAACCAGGACTTATTGCCTAGGTTAACTATGACTTTTCTTCACTTTGGTACTGATTTCTTGACTCCCCTTACCTTGTTCAATGTATCACTAACTTAAGCATATTGTTAAACATTGAAACACTAGAGGAGGACATTACTGATGCATCTTGCACCAACACATTCAACACAGTATTAATGATGTTATCAAAGAAAATTTTTCTCAATATGCATAACATCTAAATTATGCCGAATGAGTAAATATTTCCAATATGGAAGCTCCCAAAAAATAATTATTTTCTTCCAACCTCATTTGTTCATTCTAACAATGTACTTGTTGATATCATCTGAACCATCCTGATATACTGGTAGAAATTCATAACTAACAATTTTATTTAACATTTCTTTGTCTGACATCCCAACTGGGGGTAGTTTCCTAACCACTTCATTCCTTTTGAATTTTTTCTTATTTCTTCTGAACGAATGATCAAGAGGTAAAAATTTTCGATGATTATCAAACCAAGAAATCATTCCACTGCAAGGCAAAGAAAATGCATCTGACTGACTCATACAATGCGGGCATGCTAACTTTTCAGCCGTGCTCCATCCTGATAACATTGAATATGCAGGAAAATCACTAATGGTCCATAACAATGCTGCATGTATTATAAAGTTTGATTTACTTGCGATGTCATACGTCTCTGAACCTATATTCCATAAATGATTCAGTTCAGCAATCAAAGGTTACAAAAATATATCTATTTGCCCTTTTGGATTATGAGGACCTGGAATTATCACAGTAAGAAACATGAATTCATCTTTCATGCATATCCATGGTGGTAAGTTATATGGAGTTAAGATAACTAGCCATGATGAATATTGTTGTCCATAACTTCCAAATAGCTGAAAATCATCTGCAGAAAGTCCAAGTCTTACATTACGTGGTTCCATAGCAAAGGAAGAAAATATTGAATCTAAATGTTTCTATGTAGGGGAATCATAAGGATAACACATAATGTCTCCATCATGTCCATGGTTTTGATGCCAAATCATATGACTTGCTGTTGCTACTGATGCATACAAACGTTGGAGTCTAGCAGTCAAAGGAAAATAATACATGACTTTGTAGGGAATATTTTTCTTCTTCTTCTGATTTACTATGCGAGTACTATGCTTGTAACGAGGATGATTACAAGGATGATTACACATTTTACATTCCATCAACTCACTATCTTCGTTCCAATAGATCATGCAATTATTGACACAACAATATATCTTCTCAACTGGCAAACCCAAGTCTCTAATTAGTTTTTTAGTGTTGTAGAAACTATCAGTCATGCAGTTATCTGTTGGAAGCAACTCTGACATAAGTTGACATTGATAGATTGCGTGCGTTGCTAGAGGGGGGGTGAATAGTACTTTGTCGAATTCTCTATAAAATTGTTAGCACAATACAAGCAAAATATGTGAAAGACAAAAGAACAATGCTAACTCAGAGTATTTTTACTTGGTATCCACCCGAACAGGTGACTAATCCAAGGATCCACGCAATTGCACACTCTCCACTATGAAACCCTCCTTCAAGGTGGAGAAACCTTTACAAAAGTCGTATTCTTCCTCTTTACAAGATGCGATGAAGAGCGAGAGGATGAAATAATCAAATGGGGCACTAGCAACACTTCAGTACAGTAAAAAACCGTACCGTACTTGTGCTAAAAAGTCCTCTTTTAATAAGAGAACAGGACAACTTCGCAAGCTGTCCAGCCCCGCACTAGTCGACTAGCCTAGCAATAAATGCCAGCCAACGGCTAGTTTTCGAGGGTGATCAGTCGACTGTCCCTAGGTCAGTTGACTGGTCCGAGGCTGAAAACTCTCTGCGAGTTTTAGCAGTCGACTGCCCTCTGGCCAGTCGACTGCCCAACCTCTATACTCACTTACAATCACTCCAAACACTCTCCTTCACGTATGCCTTCAGGTATGCTCCCTTGGCTTGCCCCTTGAAGTCTTCTTCCTCTGACTATCGCCCCTCGGATGCGCACACAAGCCTTCCTTGGCTTGCCTCCATGCCACCCTTCATGCGTGACCTTGAAGTCCACTTCCTGGCTTGCCCTTGGAGCTCTCCTCCCTCGGCTCTTGCCCCTCGGATATGTTCTCCATGTGTGATTCTCCAAGTCCTGCAAACTCAATCACACATATCAAATACGACCCTAACCTTAAACATATTGGCACACACACATAAAAACCATGATCTTCCCGATCATTCTTGGGTCGATTGCCTCAACAATCTCTCCCTTTTTTATGTGTGGCAATATGTTTAAGTTAGTGAATAAATAATAACCAATCAACAGTAAATAACAGTAGAAATTAAAAAACAAGACATATTAAACCAAGAGGAACCTCCCCCTTAATCCATGTCTTCTCCCATTTTTCAATTCTTTTCATAAATCACAATTAAACCATAAGTTAAGTTGCAAACCTAACTTAACAACAAGCAACAACAATTGAAAATACAAGACATTGCAAAACCAAGAGGAACCTCCCCCTTAACCAATGTCTTCTTCCCATTTTCAATTTTCATCATGATCCAAGATTAAACCAAAATTTTAGCTAAAATCTGCTATCAATCTAACTTAAACCACTCATTCTCCCCCTTTGACACCATCAAAATGATTGTCTCAAGCAACCTTAACCCATGACATCAAATGAGAGAATTTTAGATTTCTGAAAAAATTAGAATTTGAAATCAGCCGTGCCAGTCGACTGCCCCCGGGGGCAGTCGACTGATACTCTGACAGTCTGATTTTTCAACTTCTGATCCGAATTTCAGAAACCTCCCAGAAATTTCAGAAAATTCCAAAAATCGTAAAAATTTGCAGGCATGTTTGATATAATATACTCTATCAAGGAAAAATATCAGTTTATGAAAAATTTCAAACATGCTTGACTTTTGACTAAAGTTCAAAATTCTTGAAACCCACTAAGTTTGTATCAATCTTTCAACCTAATTTTGAAATCATATGTCTTCTAAGCTTATGGCAAAACATATAAGACATGAAATGGTTTTCAAATGTTTAAAATGTCCAACCATGATTTTTGGGCAAAATGCCCATTAATTAAATACATGTCTTCCCCATGGTTGGTCTATTTTTAATAATTTTGATACATTTAATGATTCAACACTATGCCACAAGCACAAGTAAACCAATTGTATCATCCTAATGGATCAAGCACCACCTTCTTAATCTATTACCCCAAGGTTCATCCTAGATTTCTACAAAACACATACCAAGGCCCTTTCTTAAGGATATAAACTCCAATTCGGGAAGAGGTTTGGTAAAAATGTCGGCAAGGTTTGACTTTGACTCAACATAGTGCAAGTCTATGTCGCCCCTTGCCACATGGTCCCTAATGAAGCGATGCTTCACTTCAATGTGTTTTATTCTAGAATGGTGAACCGGATTTTTAGTCAAATTGATTGTACTTACATTATCACACAAGACTTAGACCTTGGAATAATGTAACTCATAATCCTCTAAGGTGTGCATGATCTAAAGTAGTTGGGATACACAACCACCCATTGCCACATATTCGCCCTTCGTTGTTGATAGGGAAACGTATGGTTGTTTCCTACTACTCCAACTAACTAAGGAAGTCCCAAGGAATTGACATCCTCCACTAGTACTCTTCTTATCTAGTTTACACCCCACATAGTCCGAGTTGGTGTATCCAATAAGATCAACATTTTGGGTTCTAGGATATCACAGCCCGACATTGAGAGTACCTTTAACATACCTTAGGATCCTCTTTACTACTACTAAATGGGACTCTTTGGGACATGATTGGTACCTTGCACACATACCTACCGCAAATAGTATATCGGATCTACTAGCGATTAGGTACAATAGACTACCAATCATGCTCCTATATTATTTTGAGTCTACCATTTCTCTTCAACATCACTATCTATTTTCACATTTGTTCCTATAGGGGTAGATGCTATCTTAGCATTTTCTAAACTAAATTTCTTTAGCATTTCCCTAGCATACTTAGTTTGAAATACATGTGTCCCTTCACTTGTTTGCTTAACTTGAAGACCTAAAAAGAAAGTTAACTCTCCTACAAGACTCATCTCAAATTCATCTTCCATACACTTAATGTAAAATACGGTGATTCGAAAATCCAGACCAGAAAATTTTTCGGGATTTTTCGGATTGAGTCTAGGGTTTTCGGCCCTACGGGAGGAGCCCAAGGGGCTTTATAGTAAAAACATAAAACTTATCAAGGGTTTCAGGTAAACTCTTAAATTATAAGAGGGTAATTAACTTATCCTTAAAGTTTTATTGAGATGGATTATATTAAATAGGAGGGGCAAATGGCTAAAACTCTTACCCTAAGGGTGGGGTTTAGATTTTTGAAAGTTAGAGGACCTTTCTGTAAAAAGCCCCCCTCCCTTTAATTAAAGCCTCATCCCTGGTGAGCCCTAGCCGCAGCCGCCTTTCGTTGTCTTCTTCCTCCCCTCGCGAAATCGCAGCCAAGCGGCAGCCGATTTCTTCTCCTCATCGCGTTCCCTAGCCGCAGCCGTCGATCCCAGCCAACACCACCCAACGCTTGCTCTCTGCTCTTCTTCCCCTTCTCCACGCAAAGTAGCAGGCGGTTGCGCTGTCTCCTCCAGTGGAGCGACGACCGCAGAACCCCTATTTTTCCCTTGGCCTTGTGGTGGTGGGTCGACTATAGGGTTGGATGGCGCTGTTTAACTCCGGCACAGGATGAGGCGCGCACCTCCTCCAGTCCAGAGCAGGGTCTAATGGGCATCCAAACTGCAACTCGCAGTGGAAGGCGATCTAGAGGACAACCCCACCTGTTCACGGTCTGATCCGTCTGAGTTGAGAAGCAGAGTTTTCGGACTTCCATCAGAGGTAAGAGCTCTGCTCGATTTTAATCTGTTGCTGTACAGAATGTTAGAAATCTAGGGTTTAGAACACTGACGTTTGTGTTTTCCCTGTTCTTTGTCATGAATCAGTGAATTAGAAATTGATTTGAATTGTGTAGCAATTTGCTCTTTGGATGTGGCTCCAATTGGCTGGAAATCGCTTGGGAATTTGAGTTCCTGGGGTGGGAATATTTTGTTCTGAGCCGCTGAGGGGGGATCCTTGTCGTGAGCTTCTTAAGGTAAGCTCTCTGTTTAGATTTGCTTCCTTTATTCTGGTGTAGAAAGTTTCCATCGAATGGGTAGGTTGATCGAATGAAATTGTCTTGTGAATGGTAGCTTTGATTTGGCATTGTTGTGGGATCCTAGTATGATGAATTGTTAATCCTGGTATACTGATCTTATGTCCTTTACCGTCGGCTCCATGTGCGGGATTGGAGTTGTGGTGTTGTAGAGTTAATTAATAACTTAAAATGATTGGAATGAGGTTGGGTCGTGTGGATCTATGATCTGTTTGGAGATAGATTATTGTGGTTAATTAATTGATTCTGATATGGTGAATAGACTTAGGATTCAACCTAATCTTAAGTACTGAGGTAATTAAGAACCGATCGGTTAATTAGATGCAATTAACTGAAAAAGAGATGATTAGGCTAATCCTGGTTCGGTTAAGGGATTTATTGGCTAGTTGTTATCTGTTTGCAATAGCTAATTAAATATGCCTTTGATATAGGGCATTGATTGGATTTATCCTCGCTGATTAACGGACGAAAGGTTCTTTTCTGATACGAGCATCTACTTGGAGGCGGGTACCCTTTGACTTATCTTTTAGATATTGTCATATTGCTATGCATGGTTGGTTATAGATAGCAGTAAGATTATACGCTAGCCTTGTTTATTATGTTTGTTCTGGATACTTGTTGTTTATCCCTGAGTTATTATGCTATTAGTTTCATACAGTCTCAGGTATTGTCATATCTATATGTATGCTTAGATATCGGGATGTATCTCTTGTATTTGACATGAGGGATGTATGTGTGCATATCATACATTATTCTTGCATTGTTGCATGCCGGCAATCAGCGACTCCCTTGTGGTTGAGCCTAATCGTTTTCCGGTACATGATATGCGTACACGGCCACTCATGAGTTAGTGGATACCGTAGGATGTGCGCTTTTGCCCTGTATTGCTCCATTCGGCCACTATTTGGAGGGTGAGCGCGGACATGGTAGCAGCCAGGGGTCCCTTTTCGTACTGAGCCACGAAGAGATGAGAGCTTGACTCCCCCATTGCTTGGGTTAGGAGCGTGGTCTCCGCCAGCATCCTGTCCATCCGGTCACTCAGGAGCAGTGATGGCAGAGTGCGTACAGGTTGTCATAGCTCTACCCACGCGGACGTCGTGGACGATGATCCTAACTGGGACTAGGGGTGACACATGTCATTGCACCATGTGCATATTTTGCATCGTGCATTGTTTGCTGCACTTGATTCTTGCACTTGTTTGACATGCATATTCTGGAGACTTGTTATTTGAGATTATATGTCTAATGATATTCCCTTGGTACTTATTATCCTCTTTTCAGGTTAGCTGGATTCTGGTATGTATCTACCTCAGTATTTCCAGTACTAGTTTTTCCATATTGTTGATATGAGACTGTATTAACGTAGATGCTTATTGTTATTATAACATACTATGCATATCTGCTGGGTATTCGCTGAGTTATGGACTCACCCCGTTGCCATATATTTTTATTTCAGGTTGAGATATTTGGAGTTGCCAGAAGAGCCCAGCAGCCAGTCCCTACCCATCGCGACGGCAGGATTTTGTTTTGTCCTGTGTAGTGCATTGTTTTATATTCCTTTTAGTGATTTGTATATGTCATATGTGTCGTGTGCCCTAAGGGGCTTTAGTGTATTGGTTGTTTCGTCGTAAGTCGGACCGGTCCGCAGTCAGGTATGATTTACTTTGTGTTATGGTTATATTATGTCTGGATTTTGAGGCCTGAGGCCAAATATATTATCTGCGTGTGTGTTTGGATATTGTATGTATGTGTAAATTGTCCGCCGGACAGGGGAGATGCTGCCCGATTTTATATTGGAACAGCGGCTCCTGGGTCTCGGGGCGTGACACTTGATGAACTCTTGTAAGAAGTCATTATTTGTGGACCCAAAGATAATATCATCTACATAAACTTGGGCCATAAATATGTCCTTATCCTTAAATTTTAGGAACAAAGTTGGGTCAATTGTTCCTCTCCTAAAACCCTTAGACACTAGAAATGAAGAAAGCCTTTCATACCAAGCCCGGGGAGCTTGTTTCAATCCATATAAGACTTTTCTCAATTTGTAGACGTATCTAGGATAGTTTGGGTCTTCAAACCCAGGGGGTTGTTCTACATAGACCTCTTCCTTAATGACCCTGTTAAGGAATGTCGACTTCACATCCATTTGGTGAAGTGTGAAACACATGTGAGCGGCAAAGGTTAGTAGAATTCTAATAGACTCTAATCTAGCTACGGGGGCATATGTCTCATCATAGTCTAGTCCCTCAACTTGATTAAACCCCCTAATTACCAATTTAGCCTTATTCCTAGTCATTTTGCCTTGATAATCTAGCTTGTTCCTAAAGACCCATCTAGTGGTTACAATGTTGCAATCATTGGGCCTAGGAACCAACTCCCAAACTTCACTTCTTTCAAATTGATTTAGTTCTTCTAGCATGGCTAAGACCCAATCCACATCACCTAATGCCTCATCAATAGATTTAGGTCCTAATTGAGAGATTAAGGCAATTTGACTACTTTGGTCTCTAAAATAGGACCTAGTCCTTACCCCTTTAGTGACATCACCCACTATTTGGTCAATGGGGTGATCTTGGTGATGTCTTAAGGGTCTAGAGGTTGTGAGTTCATTAACTACTTGATGTTCATCCTCTAGTATACTTCTCCCTCCCCCTTGATCATTGCCCCCTAAATTTAGGTCTTGGATTCCTTGGACAAGGGGTTGGGGGTGATCTTGGTGATGTCTTAAGGGTCTAGAGGTTGTGAGTTCATTAACTACTTGATGTTCATCCTCTAGTGTACTTCTCCCTCCCCCTTGATCATTGCCCCCTAAATTTAGGTCTTGGATTCCTTGGACAAGGGGTTGAATTTCTTCTATGTCCTTGTCAATTGAGGCTTTCCTAGGGTAAGTATTTGTAGATTCATTAAAATCAACATTTGAAGACTCCTTAATTACCTTAGTTCTTTTATTGTAGACTCTATAACCCCTACTAGTGGATAAGTAACCAACTAAAATTCCCTCATCGGGTTTTGATTCAAACTTCCTTAGGTCATCCTTGGTATTTAGAATGTAAACTTTACATCCAAAGACCCTAAAGTAATGGACTTGTGAAATTCTCCCATTCCATAACTCAAATGGGGTTTTACCTAAGAACCTATGTACTAAAACCCAGTTTTGAATGTAAGAAGCGGTATTTACCGCTTCAGCCCAAAAATAGCTAGGAAGGGAATATGCATTAAGCATAGTCCTAGCAGCTTCTTGTAGGACTCTATTTCTCCTCTCTATTACCCCATTTTGTTGAGGAGTCCTTGGGCATGAAAGCTCATGCTTATACCCATTTTCTCCACAAAATTATGAGAAGTTTGAGTTTTGGAACTCCCCACCATGGTCACTCCTAATGCGGTTGATTTTGAGATGTTTCTCATTTTTAACCCTCTTACTAAAGCCTATAAAGATTTCTAAGGTCTCATCCTTATGTTTCATGAAAAATACCCAAGTAAATCTAGAAAAGTCATCTACTATAACCAAACAATATTTACTCCGTACTAGTGAGGGAGTACTATGACAATCAAAAAGATCAATGTGTAAAAGCTCTAAAAGCAAATTAGTGCTAGTTAAGGTTTTACCTTTGTGTGATGATTTTACTTGCTTACCCTCTTGGCATGCATCACACATTTTGGTCTTCTCATACTTGATCATAGGAAGCCCCTTCTCCAATTCTTCCTTTGCCACTTTTGCAATGCTCCTCATATTGATGTGTCCAAGTCTCCGGTGCCACAACCATCCTTCTTCTTCTTTAGACATGAGACACTTAGGCAAATTGTTAGTAGCATAAGCAAGATCAAGATAGTAAAGGTTAGCCTCTCTATACCCTTCTAGCATGACATTTTCAGGCCCATTTTGTTTAATTAAATATTTTCTAGCAAGAAATTCAACCCTATAGCCCGCATCGCACAATTGACTTACACGAAGTAAATTAAATTTCATATCTTTAATCAAAAGTACTTTGTGGATAGAGATTGTAGAAGATACCTCAATGGTGCCCCTACCAATTATTTTGAGTTTCCCACTATTTTCAAAGGAAATCGTCCCTTCTCTTAGGTAGCTAATAGTGGTGAACTTGCTCACATCTCCGGTCATATGTCTTGAGCATCCACTATCTACTATCCACATGTTTGAGGCATCCTTAACTTTTACCTATACAACATGGAAAATACAATTTTTTGGTACCCAAATTTTTATTCCACAAGCATCATTTAAAAACTTCTTTGGTACCCAAGCCTTCTTAATGTTTCCCTTAACCCCTTGTCTCCTAGATGCACCATTTCTACCCATAAGTGAGACAAAGGCAACCTTCTTGGGCTTTGGCCTATATCCTAACCCGACCTTGTTATAAACGGCTCTTTGACTATTTATTATCATGTCAAGGTTGCTAGAGCCCACTTGAAATTTCCTAAGTGCCTTGGTGAGGTCCTCTACTTTTTTCCTTAGCTCCTTATTTTCATTTTCAAAACATGTATCATTTTACATAGTAGAAAAAACATGCAAATCTTCCTTAAGTTTAATAGATTTTACTTTAAGCATGGCAATTTCATCCTTTAAATCCTTAATTTTTCTCCTAGCTTTAGCCAAATCCATGTTTGTACTAGAAATAATCTTAACAAGAGTAGAAGGGGGTAGACTATATACCTCACTTACCGATGCCTTGGATTCGGATGATGATGGTGATGAGCCACTTTCATCTTCACTGCTTGAGCTTCTCTCATCATCTGATGACTCTGAATGGTCCACTCCCATAAGCGCAAAGTGGGACACATGCTCCTCTTCCTCCTCCGAGGATGATGGATCATCCCAAGTAGCCTTGAGGTTGGTGGCATTCTTCTCTTTTCCTTTTGACCTCTTCTTATCACTCCTCTTCTTTTCCTCCTTTTCTTATCTTCTCTTTAGTTGGGGGCACTCATTCTTCATGTGTCCCTCTTGATGACAGTTGTAGTAGATGATGTCTTTTACTTTGCCCTTACTCCTTGATCCTTTTCTAGCATAAGACTTGTTAGAAAAAATTTTAAAAGTCCTACACATTTTTCTTACCATGAAGGCCTCTTGGTCACTATCCATAGAGGCACTAGAAGAATGATGAGGAGTAGATCAGCTTCTTCTTCTCCTTCTTCTTTTTCCTTTCTTTCTCTACAACAAATGCTACACTTTTTTCTTTAGAAGAGAGGTTAGCTTGCTCATGTAATTCAAATTCGCAAAATAAATCATCTAACTTTACTATTGAAAGATCTCTCGATACTTTGTAGGCATCAACCATTGATGCCCACAATGTTGTTCTCGGAAAGGATTGCAAGACATACCTCACAAGATCCCGGTTTTTCACTTTCTCCCCAATCACATGTAATTCATTGATGATCTCCTTTACCCTTCCATGTAACTGGCTCACGGTCTCGTTGGTCTTCATGGAGAGAGATTGTAGTTGGGCAACTAGTAGATCTTTCTTTGCTCTTCTTGACTCGTTGGACCCTTCATTGAGTTCGACGAGTTTCTCCCATAATTCTTTGGCACTCTTGAAAGGCCCCACCTTGTTGAGTTGTTCCTTGGACAACCTGCATTGTAGTGTGGTGATGACCTTGGCATTTGATTGCGCCCTCTTCATGACTTCCTTCGGCCAAGATCTCATTAGTAGTAGCTCTCCTCTTTCGTCGACGGGTGCATCGAATCCATCTACAACACTAATCCAGTTCTCAATGTCATTCATTAAATAATATTGCATTCTACCTTTCCAGTATACGAAGTCTTTCCCATCGAAGAACGGAGGTCTTGCAGTGTTGTAACCCTCTTGAAACGCCATTTCCTTGTACTCCAGTGGACGGTGAGTTCTCCCGAAGCGAACCGGGTCTAATACCAATTGATAGATCGCGTGTGTTGCTAGAGGGAGGGGGGTGAATAGCACTTTGTCGAATTCTCTACAAAATTGTTAGCACAATACAAGCAAAATATGTGAAAGACAAAAGAACAATGCTAACTCAGAGTATTCTTACTTGGTATCCACCCGAACGGGTGACTAATCCAAGAATCCACGCGGTTGAACACTCTCCACTATGAAACCCTCCTTCAAGGTGGAGAAACCTTTACAAAAGTCGTCTTCTTCCTCTTTACAAGATGCGATGAAGAGCGAGAGGAAGATCTGATCAAACGGGGCACTAGCGCACTTCAGTATAGTAAAAAACCGTACCATACTTGTGCCAAAAAGTCCCCTTTTATAAGGGAACAGGACAACTTCACAAGCTATCCAGCCCCACACCAGTCGACTGCCCTTGGGATAGTCGACTGGCCTACCAATAAATGCCAACCAACGGCTAGTTTTCGGGGGTGACCAGTCGACTGGCCTCTATCTAGTCTACTGCCCAACCTCTATACTCACTTACAATCACTCCAAACACTTTCCTTCACGTATGACTTTAGGTATGTTCCCTTGGCTTGCCCCTTGAAGTCTTCTTCCTCTGGCTATCGTCCCTCGGATGTGTACACAAGCCTTCCTTGGCTTGCCTCCATGCCACCCTTCACGTGTGCCCTTGAAGTTCACTTCCCGGCTTGCCCTTGGAGCTCTCCTCCCTCGGCTCTCGTCCCTCGGATATGTTCTCCATGTGTGATTCTCCAAGTCCTGCAAACTCAATCACACATATCAAATACAACACAACACCCTAACCTTAAACATATTGGCATATACACATCAAAACCATGATCTTCCCGATCATTCTTGAGCCGATTACCTCAACAGACATATGTCTTCATAACATCGTTCTGAGAAATGATGTCCCGCCTTCATATTCAATAATCTTGAAGTATTAGATAATTAAGAATGACCAGAAGGAATATCTTCCCATACTTCTCTTTCACTAGCCTTTAACATGTCATACATTTTTTGTACTTCAGAAGTAGGTACTTGATCTACATTTGATTAATCAAATGCATTCATTACATCGTAAACCATTGATTGCATTGCATCAGCAGGCCTATATGATGTCTTTGCACCAATTGAGTTCGATGATGAAGCAACAGAAGGTCCAACAAATTCATATTCATACGACTCTCCATGACAATACCAGTTGTAATAATTTGGAACAAACTCATACTTACATATATGAGTTTTCACTGTATCCTCATCACAGAAAGCTGTATTTCTACATCTGCATTGATTACAAGGACACTTTAACTCGGTGACATTCAAACACTCAGGATGACACTTTGCAAAGTTTACAAATTCTTCCACTCCAGTAAAACATTCTTCACGGATAAATCCATTATCTAACCTATTATACATCCATGTCTTGTTTGGATACATTATATCTGAATTATCAACCACAAATAAAAATCCATTATCAACCACAAATAACAATCTAAATTATCCAACTTTGTTTCTAATTAATCAAACACAGATTAATATCCTAACTTTCAAAAATTAATTAAGATACTACCAAATTAATTAAACACAATTTAATCTAATTTAGATTCTAAATTACTATCGAATTAATCAAACAAATATTAATCAACCAAAATTATTCTAATTAATTAAACAAGACATATTAGTCTAATAATCAAATAAAATTATTCTAATTAATCAAACAAGGCATATTATGATCCATAATCAAATTTCATATTGATCTTATACTAATGAATTAATCAATCAATTAATTAACGATGGCAGCCAACCTGCGGTCGGCGACAGCTGCTGCCGTAGCAAGCCGCACGCGGCCGTAATTGCCCATGCCTGGCCCCGCCTGGGCGGAGCTGCCGGAATGAGAAGGTCGCGCCGCAGAAGTAGAAAACAAGCTGGAGGAAGAGCGCAGGAAAACCTAATATAGCGTACCTGTGATCGAAGGAGGGTTCACCGGAGGAGAAGTGTCGGGGATGACGGAGAAGGGAGAGATGAAGAACTGATTGTGTTGATGCCGGGGGGGGGGGGGGGGGGGGCGAGTCCGCAATTTTAACCTAATTTTGCGACGGAAGTAACTTGTCCATCGCTAATAGCGACGGGTTTGACCAATTCCGTCGCTATCATTAGGGTTTTGACCTATATCGCAATATTAGTGACGGATAATTTATATCCGTCACTATTCAATGAAAATCTTGTAGTGTTAACTCGGCGCCATTTAAACACAGGATGAGATTTTGTAAAATTCACAAATTCTTCAACACCAACAAAAAATTCTTGAATAATAAATCCATTTTCTAACCTATTGTACATTCATGTCTTGTTCATATATATATATATATATATATATATATATATATATATATATATATATATATATATATATATATATATATATATATATTAATGAGAATAAAATATTTAATATGGTTAATCATGTGAAATCAACCATAATTAAACTTAAATCATTTAGGTCTCATGAAACTAAACATGCTCTTCCTAAACGATACTGAACGTAATTAAATCTTAAACAAAATAAACCATTCCCACCATAGTGCAAAAATTCCTACCCAAATCTTGAATTCTGAATCAAGTTAATGTAAGCACTGCAGGTTGGTTTTGATATGGTCAACTGAGTCAAGTTAGGTCCTGTTGGTTTTTAATCCCTGTATCTAAGTGTGCAGGAGCTTAGGAGCGTATATAGGAAGTCGACCGAAAGACGCAGCGGTCGAGAAGAATGACATGGGAAAGGAGCCGATGGGCTCGGTACATCCGAGGGACATGAAGGTCTACGGAAGAGTACGCCGGTGGAGCGAAAAAGATGCGTGTGGCGTCCGAGGGACAAGAAGCCGTGAGAAAGCTTGCTCGAGGAGAAGGCCGAAGGAGGGTTCTGGTGAGCCTGACTCTGGAAGGCCCGAAAATCACCCAAGAAGACCCGTTAGAGACTGGTCAGTAAGTTGTTGACCAAAAGTCACTTGAGTGCCCCTAGGCATAGGGGTGCCCGAGAGCCCGACCGCCCCAATGCATAGGGGCTCCTGAGCACTCGGGCGCCCTTGTGTATACAGGCGCTCGAGAGACAATAATCATTCACCAGCTAGCCGTTTGCGAACGTTGCGCTTCGAATAGCCCTCAAGTCATGTGTTAGGTGCCCTCAAGCACTCAAACACTCTGTCACGTCAGCATTCGAATAGAATTGACCAGAGCTATAATAGGCCCCCAAAGCTCAATTTCAAATCACTCATCAATTGTAAATAATTTTCATTCTGTTTTTCATTCTTTTTCTAAATTTTCATTTTGTAAGAGGCTTCTCCACTTGCCTTGGATTAGCAACCATCCTGAATGCAACCAAGTAAATATCTGTATGCCTCTTTTTCTATTATAGTTTTTCTATTAATGTTTGCTTTATTTTGAACTAACTAACATCTTTATTTAAGCAAAAATAAAAGATAAAATTTTTATTTTCAGGGGTAATTCACCCCTCTTGCCGACCTTCAATCACCGTCAGTTAACTACTAGGATATCAAGGTTAAATACAAGACTTACTTCGGTAAAACACAGAGTAAATATCCGTTTGACTCAAGTCTCTCCAAATTCATAAGTATTAGCCTTCAAAAAATTTTTACATTTTTCAATTTAGCTGATTTCTGATTGTTGTTCCATGAAATTTTAAGGATAGAGCCGTAGAATGTTACCACTCTATTTCTTTAAGCCTTAGGAAGATAAGGCAAAATCCTAAAATTCTAACAAAATGATCAAGTAATATGAGGACAGGATAACATAGTAAGTATAAAACGTGTAACATAACTGAATTCTATTAATCAATAGTAAATCAAGTGTGTTGTAAGTCTAATTAATTTAAATTGGATGATTAATAAGTCAAGCTATTAAATTTATTACTATTACTCTTGAAAAATTATAAACATTTATTTCTGTCATGCCATATGAGGGCAATACATTATAAGCAGTTTATGAGGGCAGAGCTAGCCGCGCGCAACTTAAGCCGCCCGCCCGTGTATGACCACAATTGGCTGTGTGTGCAAAGAGGCGAGAACGAAAAAAAATGGATTTGAGTTGTCCATCATTATTATCGACGGATTTTAACTTGTAGCAATGGATATATGCCGTCGCTAGTCGGTCCCGGATTTCTGTCAATTTTTCTAGCGACGAGATTAATTATATATCCTTCACTACTAGGGGCGGATACTAAATATCTGTCGCTAACTTTACGATGGATATTTATATGTCCATCGCTATTGTCTAATATTTTTGTTGTGAAAGATGTTTGGTTGAGTTGATTATTGATTATGACATGGTAGAATTGCAGAATAATCATAGATGTTTGCATCCTGAGCATCATTTTTTCATAGCTACATCTGTTTGTTGTGGGTGCCACTGTAGTTTATACTAATTGGTGTGGCTGTACCATGTGTAAAGCTTTTCTCCAAGAAAGCCATACGTGTTTTCACCATGTTACGTGTCTGAATTGGACAATCAGTTCAGTTGAATTTTATTACCGCCATAGATCACTGGTTGCTTTGTTGAGTTTATGACATACATTGCGATTAGGATACCTAAGCCGTTTTCTCTATTGAATTCATTGGCTTCTTTGACAAACCTCAATGTGATATGCATGCCGTCACTCTTGATTGCGTGAATGCATGCATTTGATATTTCTCCCTTTTTCTAAAAAAACAAAAACAAGGCTGTGCCCCTGTTTCCTTAGTTGGCGGTCCATCGTGATAGTTGAAATCAAACCGTTATAAACATTCTTTTTGAAACATTTTACGGATCAGTAAAGAAAAAGGAGATCATTAGCACAAGAAGCAATTCACTAATTCATCAAACAATAATCAGAAAACAAAAACAGATGAATCAGAATAAGTAAAGCATTTATTGATGGAAACCAAAACCAGCCTCGTTTCAAAAATAAATAAATAAATCAATCAATCAAATAATTTTTAAGGTAATATTACATTATTTTGAAACGCAAAATGCGATCTATCTACAACTCTCGGATCAGAGCCGGAATGAACTTACTCCACTAGAATTATTGTCTCCTCCATTCTGCGAAGCATGGAGACAGAGAAGATCCTGATCATCGACAATGGCGCACTACGTGCGGGATTTCACCGGATCTCAACCTAGCTACTGCTCCCTAAAACACGCCCGAGGGGGTGGCGAACCGCGCCGAGAAGGATCGGCACAAGTTATCCGGCTCCGCCCACGCCGCCCCTTCGTCGAAGTTCTGCTGGTACGCCTGCAGATCGTAAGCGATAGCTGGAGGCGGCGGGGGGCTTACCATCTTCATCTTCTTCGTCACGACCCTCCGCCACATCCGACGCAACCGCGTGCCGGCCGGCGGTAGCTGCCGCCGCGGCTCCCTCGTTTCTGAATCACGTAAACCGTCGCCGTCGCTTTCATCCGTCGCCGCCATCCGAGCGAACCCGGCGACGCTAGGGAGGTCGCCGGAGCACCATGCGCCGACATGGAGTGCCTGGTACGAGTAGGATCGCTGCCGCTGGAAGTGCGCCATGTCTATCCTCTGCTCGTCGATCGTGGATCTGAACGTTTTCTGGAAACTCGCGATTTTTAATGGGAAAACCTACAGCCGCTCCCGATTCCGACGCCTGTGAATCCAGTCAACAAGAGCCGCGCGATTGCTTTAAAGTTCGCGCTGCCTATGATGGAAGCTTCGAAGGTCTGGGCCTGATCTGTACGTGGGCTCCACGACCCCGCGGATTAGTAAACGGTTGAGCAGTTAATACGTAAAAACAACGAGAATAGCTCCGATTATTTATACGTATATTTATTTATTTATTTATTTTATTTAGTTGATATTGATAAAGTAAAAGTTTATACTCATTAATCTAATACAATTAATGAATTTACTTATTTACTTTATGTTATTAAAGTAAATAAATGATCAATTAATTCGGTGGGCTCAGCAGGCCGTGACTTTGTCTTTGTTAATAAATTCTTTCTCCCCGACTTTGCGGACTCCATTTAGTTAAAGGGTAATTCTAGATGGCTAGAATCTAGCCAGCTAGAATGACCCTTTAAAAATTAAAAAATATTAATTTAATATAAAAATAAATTAGAAAAAAATATAATTTAATATGAAAATAAAAATAAAAATATATAATTAAATTTAAACATCTTTAATGTTCATTAAAATTATAAAGGGATAAGCTCACAAGTCGCAACAGCCCGGATTTTTGGTCGTTCTTTCCTCCGCTAATTAATTGGAATTGATTATTTAAAGAAAATAAAAGACTTTGATAAATCGGATTGCCAATTAATATAATGAAAATTGAGTTTGATCTTATCTTCTTTGGTCCATCCGTGTTTTAATGCATGTATTTTTCAAAAGTTTGTTTGACATCTAAGTTCCGTCTTATTATTCAGTAAAGTTGACTACTCTCATTATAGTTTTAATATTATAATTATTTCCTACATCAGATGTATATATGTAACTTAATCCATCAATTAACAGGAGAAAGAAAAGTAAGACCGTGTTTAATTTGAGTCTTTTTTATTTTTATTTTCTAAAAAATATATTTTTTAGTTTTGGAAAAATGATGTTTAAATATTTTTTAATTTTAAAAAAAATAACATCTCTGTTTTTTTTTAGAAAATAGAGATGTAAAATATAAATCAAATATTATTTTTTAGAAAATCATATATTTTTCCAAAAAATAAAAATGAAAAATAAATAAAAGGAACGCAGCCTAATATTTGCTACCAAAACGAGACGACCATAAGTAATGGGACGCGTTGTTATTATCTTTGAAAACAAATTTGTTTGACTGAAAGTTAGCAAAATTTGTCAAAAAAAAATTTATTAAAAATTCGAGGCATTGAAATTATTTATAGCTTGTTTAATGGCAGAATTGACGATGCGTGCCTGTTTTTTTTTTTATTAAGGGATAAGAATATTTTATTGGTAAAAAAAAATCAAGATGACGTTCTCAGTTGATGAAATTCTCAATATTATTATTATTATAGTAATTAGGGGGTGGTTGGTGCAACATATTTAAAAAAAAAGCGATCAATTTGATAAAGATATTATATAAATTTTTTATCAATTTAATTAAAATTATTTAAATTTATCAAAATTGCTTTAAAAAATTAAATCGCATAGCAATTATTTAGTGATTGTTACAATAATATTGCAATCATTAAATAGTTGATACAATAATTTTAAGATATTTTTAATATTATTGAAATGATTTTTATCAAGTATAAAAAATGTTAATCAACTTGGTAAATTATGTTGAATACAGAAAAATTAGGCGGTTAAACGGAAAATTTTGAAACATAGGAGTGTAGTTGTAATTATCCAAATTTGGAGGGCTATTTTGTAAAATACCCAAAAACTAATAAAAACCCCTAACTTCTCCCTCATCTCTCTTCCCCGTTACCTTTCCCCGACGCTGTGAGTTCTCTTCACACGAAATCTTTGCGGTTTCTTCTTCCTTGACTGAGTTGAAGCCTCTCCGCCGCACGCGAGCCACTACGTCGGCATTTTCCTCTTCGTCTTCCTTTCCTCATCCTCTCCAAACAGCCTTCACTCGACGCCCTTCTCCTCTGCTCTGTTTCGGTCTACGGTCAAAGACGCAGAGCAAACATCAGTTCCTTCTTCCTCCATTCAACGGTCTGTGAGGAACAATCATCTTTTGGCCCGACGAAGGATTGGGGGAAAGAGATTTGAGTAGGAACTATTGGCGCTCCTTCAGGACCTTGAATTTGGACTCATTCGGTTGATCATGAAAGGTCCTCATTTACGAAATTCTTCAATAAAAGATGGGTACTTCTCCTTTGTACTCTAGTAGTTCATTTATCTTTAAGGCATGACTTATTATGTCTTTATAGTTCTGCTTGACCTTAATTTTGTTGTTGTTATTTTATGTCGTCGTTGATACAATTCTTTATTGATCTTTGAGTTATTCGAAAGTTCGTATCCGTACAGTCTTCTGTTGAATTTCTGTTTTGTAAAGTACCGCTTGTACGCGAGTACTTAGAGGTTCATTAAATACAATTATGTTTATTTGGCATTAGAAATATCCTACCTAGTAGTGTAGATGCATAATCGTTGGTTTTCGATACTTGGTTGGTTGTATCGCTGCATAGTTGATACTTGTTGGATTGTTGCATAGTTGATACTTGTTGAATTTTGTTGCATCGTTGTTTTCTGGTTGTTCGTGCATATTGTAGCATGCACCATATCTGCACGTTGCATACTAACGATTGTTGGGCTTCCATATGGTTAAGTCGTCGTTAGTTATTTAGTTGCTCAGTTCACTTAACCACTTGTTGTTGTGGTAGTTGCTAAAGTGCGACCAACTACCATGTTATACCACACATGTTGCAGCTGTAGGCAATATAGTGACACTCTCACCGTTATTTTAGAGGGATATTAGAGCTGTTGATAGCTCCCCTTATATATCGGGGTTTGGAATAGTTGGCTCCCTAGCATCCTGTTCACTCAACTACATATATCTGTGGTATTCGTTAGAGTGCGTACAGTTGTCATAGCCCTACCCACTCAGCCACACAGATGTGATGTGTTGGCGGCTTGACAGGCGTCAGGGGTGACACATGTCATTGCATCATACACAATATTGCATTTATGCATTTCTTGTGGTTGTTGCATTTATATAAGCTATGTTTGCTGCATTTGGTTGACATGCATATATGTTTTGATATTGTGATATCATGAGGTTTTTCGTACATGCTTAGTTGTCGTTTTGTTTTATGATATGTTGTTTTATATGTTATACATGTTTAGGTATTCTTATATTTCTTAAAGACTATACTTGTTGTTTTTTCTACTTATTATATTTTTTGTTATGCCATGATTTTGTCTATCATATACCCGCTGAGTCAACCCGGACCCACCACCCTTGCTTTTTTTTTTGTTTCAGATAGCAGGTAGTTGCATTTCTTGGAGCCAGGAGAGGATCCAGTTGCCAGACCCCCGATGTAATTGTTTTGGGTATTTGGTTTTAGTTGTTTTATTTTCTGCACTTTTTGAGTTTCACATTTTATTTATTTAGTGTTGGTTTGTTACGTTCGTATCTTTTAGGTATTCGGACTCTCCTCTCTGCTAATTTAAATTTGTCTAAAGCATTAACTGCGTGAGTGTGCTTTTACTTTAATGTTAATGATGGATGAGTCATCCAATTATTATAAACTGCGTGGTTGTGTTTATTTTCTTTATTTTTGTGATGCTAGCCGCTTGTGGCTAAGCTATATTGGTGAGGTGTTATGTACATATGCTCCAACTTGTCCGTCGTATAGGGGAGATGCTGCCCGATTTTCAAGTAAGCATGTGCCTCTGGGGGCGTGATAATTTTTAGTATCAGAACAAGGTTTTGCGATGTTTTGGTGTCTGTGGGTTTACGGAGTTGTTTTATGAGGTCAATCTGTATTTTACGGATTTAGTTGTATTTTTGCAGAGTCATTATTTTGATATAGTTGTGTTTTTGGGACTTGGCAGCGACAAGATCTCTTCCAGCAACCAGAAGTAAGTTGATTTTAAATTTTGATAAAATTATATCTAAGTAATGTATGTTGATGTTGTTAACGGGTATGCCTCATCGTATTGAGTTATCTCCACCCCGTGCTCGTGGTCGTCGATGACAATCACGAGAGAGGCCAGAGGAGGCCGAAGGAGACATGGGTCAGGAGGTTGAGAGGCCCACCAGAGTGGAGCCGACTAGTCGGGGATCAGCTCACAAGGACCCTTTGGGTGAGCTGAGACCTCCACCACTGAGAGTACATCCTCCTTATCCGACAGCAGTTCCAATAGTACCCTCAGAGGCAGGTCCGTCAGTGCCACCAATGGCAGTTCCTTAAGTGTCATCAGTGGTACCCCCTGCCCAAACGGGTTGGCTTCTAGACAAAGCTCGGATTCCGTTGTTAGCCGCGTCTGTAAAGGGTCGGTTCACACTTTTCCATGGGGGACCAGATCCGTATGCTACTCGTGCCTGGTTGGAGACATTGGAGGACACCTTCAGCTATATGACCCTCACAGATATAGAGAAGGTGGAGTTGGCTACATATCACCTTCGAGATAAGGACGTCACTTGGTGGAATATGCAGAAGAATATTATTGGTGGATGACCAATTTCTTGGGTTTCTTTTCGCGAAGCTTTTGAGGGCAAGTATTATCCTGCCGCATTTCGTACTTCCCGACGGTAGGAGTTTCTTGTTGTTCTTCAGGGAGACCGCTCAGTTATGGAATATGAGGCAGAATTTAATCGCCTGGCGGAGTTTTGTCCTCAGTTGGTGGCTATAGAGGATGAGCGGACGACACAGTTCACGCTGGGCCTAGCTGGATATATCCAGTTACGTATCTCTGGATGGGCTCCTACTTCTATTCGTGAGGCTCTGGATCGGGCTCTAAACATTGAGATGATTCAGCATTAGTTGTATGGTGATAAGAAGAAAGAAAAGCAAACAACTCAGGGTTCAGCAGGGACACAGAAACAACAGACTATTGGTCAGAAGCGCAGTAGCAGGAGTCAGAGTACACAGGAGACATCTGAGCCTCAGTCTCGACCCTAGAAGTCTGGACGATTTTCAGCAGGATCGTCGCAGGATTCTCAGCAGACCCGGAGGTTTGCTACTGGTGGGGCTCATTGTTTTCAGTATGGATCTAGGGACCACAGCAGACCAGATTGTCCCTTAGAGCACCCCATATGTTATTATTGTAAGCTTCCGTTCATGAGAGTCGAGATTGTACCTGGAAGGCTCAGCATAAGTCTGCAGCAGTTACTCCCCAGGGTGACTGATCAGGACAGCAGGCCACAGCAAGGCGGCCATCAGACTTAGACGTCATCCCGTCAGCAGCAGACAGGACGTCAGCAGGCAGTTCCTCCACCTGTTCAGATATATTGTATGTCTGGGCATGAGTACCCCTCACTAGTGGCGTCTCAGTATTCTGGGATGGGGTCATACTATCAGCAGCCATGCCCAGCATACCAGCCTACAGTATATCAGCATCAACAGTTGGCTGGAGCTTTGGGTTATCAGTCTCAGCAATCAGTTGGGCCTTCTGGATATCAGCCCCAGCAAACTGCTGGACCTTCATCTTCTCAGCCGCAGCCAGTTTTAGCGTTGCCACCTCCAGCTCCAGAGACAGGCCGAGTTTATGCAGTCACCAGAGAGGAGGCACAGCGGGCTGATGGATCGGTCTTTCGTGGTATGATTTCAGTTTATGCATTTCCTGCTGAATTACTTGTTAATACCAGTAGTTCTAGTTCTTTTATATCACGGTTGTTTATGGAAAAGATCAGTAGGCTGCCTACTCTTAGATCACAACGACTATCAGTGTCACTACCATCCAGTGAGGTATTGGATATCATGTAGGCAGTCAAGGCGTGTCCATTAAACTTCGGCAATTATACTCTCACCGTGGATCTGTCAATTCTTGAGATGGTAGAGTTTGATATTATTCTGGGCATGGACTCGTTGGCAGCTTATCATGCCACAGTTGATTTCCAAGCGAGGGTGGTCACGTTTCGGTCTCTGAACTAACCCTCGTGGGAATTCATTGGCACCAGAGATGATGGGATTTCTATTATCTTTGAACTTCAGACCCAAAAGCTTATATCGCACGGATGTCGGGGTTTTCTTTTGTCATTGATCAGCACTGATGACAGCAGTAGACCCCAGCTCTCGGATGTTCTAATGGTCCAAGAATTTCCAGACGTATTTCCAGAGGAGTTTCCTAGTTTGCCTTCCAGAAGGCAAGTTGAGTTTATGATCGAGTTGATTCCGAGGACTGCGTCAGCATCAAAGGCTCTGTATCGTATGACGCCTAAGGAGTTGGACGAGTTAAAAGTCCAGCTTCAAGAGTTGCTTGGCAGGGGATTCATTCGTCCTAGCGTATTTCCATGGGGTTCACCAGTTCTGTTCGTCAAGAAGAAAGATGGTTGTATAAGGTTATGCATCGATTACAGGCAGTTGAATGCAGTGACCATCATGAATAAATATCCCCTGCCTCGTATTGAAGACTTGTTTGATCAGCTGAAGGATATCTCAGTGTATTCTAAGATTGATTTGTGATTAGGATATCACCAGTTGAGGATCAGAGATTCAGATATCCAGAAGACAACTTTCTGCACCCGGTACGGACGTTACAAGTTTTTGGTAATGCTATTTAGGCTTACCAATGCTCCTGTAGTATTCATGGATTTGATAAATCGGGTCTTTATTGAGTATTTGGATCAGTTCATTATTGTTTTCATTGACGACATCCTGATTTACTCCCGTTCCAAGGAGGAATATGCGTGCCACCTTCGCATCGTCCTGGAGAAGCTCCGGTGGGAGCAGTTGTATGCGAAGTTCAGCAAGTGTGCTTTCTGGTTGCTTTCTGTAGGTTTTCTCGGATACGTTGTTTCTAGTAGAGGTATCTCCGTAGATCCCCAGAAGATTGAGGTTGTCACCAGTTGGGAACAGCCTAAGTCAGTTCAGGAGGTGCATAGTTTTCTCGGATTAGCTGGTTATTATCGGCGATTTGTTGAGGGGTTTTCCAGCATCGCTTCACCGTTGACATGACTGACCAGAAAAGGCATGAAATTTGTTTAGACAGACGCATGCGAGACCAGTTTTCAGGAGCTTAAGCGACGATTGGTGTCTGCGCCTATTTTAGTGTTACCTTCAGGCGAGGACGGTTTCGTACTCTTCACTGACGCATCACATCAGGGTTTGGGTGCAGTTTTGATGCAGCATGGACGAGTAGTCTCTTACGCTTCTCGTCAGTTGAAGGAGCATGAGAAGAACTATTCAGTTCATGACTTAGAGCTTGCAACCATTATTTTTGCCCTGAAGATATGGAGACATCATCTCTACGGCGTCATGTTTGAGATTTTCATGAATTATAAGAGCCTCAAGTATTTATTCACTCAGAAGGAGTTGAATCTTCGTCAGAGGCGATGGATGGAATTCCTGAAGGATTATGACTGTACTATTAGCTACCATCCAGAGAAAGCTAATGTAGTTGCTGATGCACTGAGCAGAAAATCCTGGAGTGTTCTGGATTATCACCAGGTTATTGTCACAGACTTAGTTCAGAGCTTCTCAGAATTGGGACTAGAGGAGCAGGGTCAGACAGAGAAAGGGTTGTTGGTGACCATGGTTGCTCAGTCTTCTATCAGGACGAGGATTAGAGAAGCTCAGGCTAGTGATCAGCATCTGCAGTTCCTAGGCAGCCGGATAACCTCAGAGCAGTAGACTGACTATACATGAGATAACGAGGGTATTCTATATTTTCGAGGGAGATTGTGCATACCTAAGTCACATCCGATCATGGAGGAGTTGCTTCAGGAGGCTCATCGATCTCGGTTTGCTATACATCCAGGCGGAACTCATATGTACCAAGATTTGAGACGTTCCTTCTTGTGGAACGGTATGAAGAAAGACATCGCGGATTTTATTGCTAGATGTCTGGTGTGCCAGCAGGTGAAGGTCAAGCATCAGAGACCTGCTGGATTGCTTCAGAAGATCCCTATTCCTGAGTGGAAATGGGAGCACATTACGATGGATTTTATTGTGGGGGTTACCGAGAACTCGTAGAAGACACGCCGCGATTTGGGTGATCGTGATCAATTAACCAAATCCGCTCATTTCTTGGGGATTCAGAGGACAGATTCACTGGACAAGCTGGCAGAGTTGTACTGCCGTGAGATTATCAGACTACATGGTGTTCCTCTGAGCATCATATCAGACAGAGATCCACGTTTCACTTCACGATTTTGGTAGAGTTTGCAGCAGGCTATGGGTACCGAGCTTCGATTCAGTACAACCTTTCATCCATAGACGGACGGACAGTCTGAGCGTACCATTCAGACGCTAGAGGATTTGTTGATATCCTGCGTTATGGACTTTGGAGGCAATTGGGAAGATCACTTGCACTTGGTTGAGTTTGCCTATAATAATAGCTATCATTCGACTATTCAGATGTCACCTTTCAAGGTGTTGTATGGTAGAGCTTGCAGGACACCCACCCTCTGGGAGGAGGTTGGGAAATCTCAATTGCTAGGTCCTCAGAGTATTCAAGATGACGCAGAGCTAGTTTGTATTATCAGACACAGACTGTCAGAGGCTCAGGATCACCAGAAGAGTTATGCAGATCGGAGACGTAGACCCTTGGAGTTCTGCGTGAGCGATCACGTGTTCTTACGAATGTCACCTATGAAAGGGGTGAAGAGGTTTGGGTTGCGAGGTAAGCTAGCTCCACGCTATATTGGGTCTTTCCAGATTTTGGAGTGAATTGGAGCAGTAGCTTATCGTCTAGCATTACCACAGTCTTTGGCTGGAGTTCATGACGTGTTTCATGTTTCCATGCCGAGGAAATATGTACCAGATCCTGCACATGTTTTATCGGAGGTGCCGGTCACACTTCAGCCAGATGCGGCCTATGAGGAGGTACCTATGCGGATTCTGGACCGCAAGGAACATCGGTTGAGGAACAAGACAGTTTGGTTGGTTAAAGTTGGTTGGCAGCACCACTCTGATGAGGAAGCTACTTGGGAGCTCGAGGATTCGATCAAAGCTTGCTACCCTCATCTATTTACTTGAGGTTGTTAGAGCAATCTATGGTCCGGAGTGATCATGTGTTTTGATGTTTGGGCAAAGGGTTTAAGTTAAGTTTACCCTTGTATTTGATATGTGTATATGAGTGCGCAGGTTTGCAGGATACACATAGACTTAGCTGGACGACTTCGAGTCCAATGAAGGATGACATGAGGAGACGAGTCGTGGGCTTGTATGCATCCGAGGGGACATGGACAAAGCAGGAACGATGAGCCGAGGGAAGCACACTTCGAGGCATACGCAAAGGATGACATGAGGACGAGCCGCGGATTCGTATGCATCCGAGGGACAAGAGCCGAACTCGAAGAAGGCTTGAAGGCAACAGGTCGAGGCTGCTGGATGAATAGTCAGCTGAGTCGTGAGGGTCCGAGTGCTGAGAGAATTGTACTCGAGAAGGGAAACCCTAAGTTTAGGGTGTGGACAGTCGACTGATGCTTGGATCAGTCGACTGATGAAGTGCACAGAAAGATCAGTCGACTGATCTTAGGTGCAGTCGACTGGTGTCGGCTGGAATTCGAACGTTGGGCTGTAACGTTCGAATCCAAGTGGACCAGTCTGGTAATGGGTGTTTCAGCCTTGAGCTCTATTTAAGAGAGCTCGGTTTGGCTGGGAAAAGGTTGACGAAATAAGCTTGGTTAGAGCTTATTAGTAGTCTCCTAGTGCTCAGGTGTTGTCGTGAGTTTGTGGCGAGGTTTCTCCACCCACAAGGAGTGACGCGAGCTACCGGAGGTCTTCCGGGGAGTCATCCACCGACGGATCGGGATCGTCCACCTTACGGACAGCCGTGGAGTAGGAGTATTATCTCCGAACTACGTAAAGGTTTGGTGTTAGCGTTTGATTGTTTATATTGTTTATAGATCCGCTTGCGCACGCTAACACGTGTAGGAAGAATTGATGACTAAAGTGGGTGATCGGCTATCACCCTCTCTAGCCGTGCGCATCGATCCCAACAAGTGGTATCAGAGCCGGGGTCGCTCGTCTACGGACTAACCGCCGGGAGAGCAAAAGGCTAGAGGAAATGACGCTCGAAGAAAGATTAGGGGACGATATCTATGCTCCACCTCCCAACGACCACGAAAGTTTTGATTATTAGAGGATGCAGATAGAGGTATGGTTCAATATGAATTGGGATCTAATGATCGCACTAAAAGAACCATTTGAAGCCCCAAAGGATAAGCATTGGAAGAAGCTTCGACCAAGATATTGGACCAAGGAGCAACAAACACAATCAAAGGCAAATGAGTGTTGGGAACGAGATGGCTAGAGAGGGGGGGTGAATATAGCCAATCACTTCTTCTTCGAAGAGTTATCAAATTTCTGCACTTGAAGTTATTAATAGCACAGCGGAAGTATGGGAAAACAAAACTTGCAGAAACTAAAACCAAAACCTAACTAGTAAGATTAGCAAGATCGCTAACGAGGAGATTTTACAAGGTTCGGGGATAACTTGCCCCTACTCCTTGGCGTGCCCTTAAGGTGGGCGATCCCTTGATCGTCGGCAGATCAAGCCCCGGTGATCACCGGATTGAAGCAACCTCCTTCTCGGTGGAGAAACCTCCCCACAGTGTGTTTCAAACAATGATATAGAATGAGCACAAAGAAACAACAAGAAGGATCTTACTCAACCACTTAGCAAGGACAAAAACACAGCAAGCTTCCCTGAGCTCCACCCAGTGGCGATCTCACGCAGAACCCTTCTCCGTGTCTTCCCACTGTCGGACTCCAAGCCTATTGTTTTCTCCTTCAAGCGCTCAAGTATGATGATTGCTTCTCAATAGCTTGCTCAGAATGATTGAAGAACTCCAGAACAGCAAGCTTGATGTGGAGCAGAAAAGAAAACGCAGGACCTCAAGAGCACAAGGATCAATGATAATTTGAACACTACCACTCTCGTTCCTTTTGTTTCTCCGCTAAGCAACAGATGATCTCATCTCCAGCAGCCTACAACTGCTTCACTGCCAACGCGCCAGCTACACTGAACCCTAACTGAACTTCCTGAGCTCCCTCAGCCAAGCTTCAGTCAGCAGCTTCAGTCCTGCATCCAGCCGTTGCAACCTGTGTGGAGAAAGGGACAAACCTGCTCCAAGGAAAGCTCTCTTTGACTTCTCCTTGAGTGTTTGAATCCTCTCCTATCACCTGAAACTTACTCAGAGTATTAGAGCAGCAAATCAAACAGCATATCAAATATCAGAGGAAAGTGGCAGCGAATCGGTTGTGTTCAGACGCGATCAGAGCGTCTGACAATGCAATTTGAATTAAAGTGATCGGTCACCGAACCGATCAGAGAGCCTCCTGATCGGTCACCAGACCGATCAGGCTGGTTCCAGACCGATCAGGCTCCGTCCTGATCGATCCCCAACGCTCAATCAGAAATCGCGATTTCTTTGAGATTCTCCTGGACCGATCACCAGACCGATCCCAGGTTGTGGATCGTTCACCGGACCGATCCACCCTTATATGAGGCGATTTCTGAGTTTCGCAGGCTAACCCTCCTGATCGGTCAACTGACCGATCAGGGATCTTCCTGATCGGTTAGCAGTCCGATCAGGTCATCCCCAGACCGATCAGGCTTCGTCCTGATCGATCTTAGTGAGGAGCCCGCGAAGCTGCATCGTTCAACAGAACGATCTGCACAATGATCCTAATCGGTCAGCAGACCGATCAGAAGCAGTTCAGCAAGGGAACTCAACCTCACTGCTCGCTCCCTGATCGGTCACCAGACCGATCAGGAGCCAGTCAGTGGGTGAAACACATACTCCCTGATCGGTCACCAGATCGATCAGGAGCAACACAATAGGTTCCCAACCTCACTGTGTGCTCCCTGATCGGTCGCCTGACCGATCAGTCATCGCTGGATCGGTCACCTGACCGATCCACGAAGGAGCAGCGTGCCAAAATCCCTGATCGATCACCAGACCGATCCAGGGACGCAGACCTAGCCTTCCAAGCTAGGATTTCATTCACCTTAGCCCTCCTAGCTAAGGATTTTTCAATCTAACTCTCCAAGTTGGGAATTTGCACCTAACCTCCAAGTTAGGACTTTTCATCTAGCCCTCCAAGCTAGGACTTTTCACCCAACCCTTCCGAGTTAGAACTTCATCCAACCTAGCCCTCCAAGCTAGGATTTTTCACCTAACCCTCCAGTTGGGACTTTTCACCTAACCCTCCAAGTTAGGACTTTTCACCTAGCCCTCCAAGCTAGGACTTTTCACCTAACCTTCCGAATTAGGACTTTTCACCACCTGGCTTCACTCACCAGGACCCGGCATCACTCACTGGGATTTCCAACACCTAGCTTCACTCACCAGGACCCGGCTTCACTCACCGGGATTTCCAATCACCTGGCTTCACTCACCAGGACCCGGCTTCACTCACCAGGACCCGGCTTCACTCACCGGGATTTCAACCTAGCTTCACAAGCTAGGACCTGGCTTCACTCACCAGGGTTTCATGCCCAGTCCCCGACCAGGACTTTAACCCAAATTCACTCAACTAAACTTAAATCATTGTCAAACACCAAAACAACAACCGGGCCAGACTGCATCAACAATCTCCCCCTTTTTGTTGTTTGACAACCCGATTTAAGTTTAGGTATCAATCAATTGAAATCCGTTCAATTCTCATAAGGGAATCATGATCCCCCCTATAATAACTCATAAGGGAATCATGATCCTCCCCCTATAATAACCATAAACTTAATCAGCCATTTTCTCCCCCTTTGTCAAACATCGAAAAGGGTATGGTTATTAAGTTTGAACATACCTCCCCCTCAAACATGGGTCTCTCCCCAAACCCAAAATAATTAAAGCATAATTTTGAATTGCACATGAAAACATATACAAAATAATATCATGGTCAAACATGTATATGTTTCATATGACAGGTAAGTCAAAGGATGATTTTAGATTGCATATGAGAGGCATATACCATAAATATTGTAACGCCCCAAAAATTCCATTTTTAGTACTTAAAGTCCTTAGAATTATTTAGAAATGGTTTAGAAATATTCTAGATATTTTTAGGAATTTTTAGAGTATTTTTATGGAATTTTCCGAGTCCGTTTGGTGTTTTTGGAAAAAGAAAAAGAAAAATAAAAAGAAAAATAATAAAAACGTTTAAGGGCAGCCGGTGGATTAAACCCGCGACCACCACGAAACAGCCCGCGCGCGCAACCAGCCGGGCTAGGGTATCAAGCACAGAAAAGGAAGGAGAGACCTATATTTAAGGAGTAGTTAGGTCGATTTGCCCCCATAAGTATAAATGGAAAAACCAATTAAGTGCAGCTGGTGGATCGAACCCGCGATCAGCACGAAACCAGAAACGCACGCGACCAGCTGGGTTAGGGTATCAAGCACAGAAAAGGATGGAGAGACCTATATTTAAGGTGTAGTTAGGTTAATCCGCCCCATAAGTATAAATAGGTAATTAAAGAGAGAAGTTTTATTTTCTCTCCTCTCCAAACCCTCACGCCGACCCCTCCTCTTCTGGGCGAAACTACACCAAGCTCTAGGGGGCCGGTTAAGGCTCTTCTCCAAGAGATAATTCTATATTCGGGATCCCCGCGGCGAGAGGAACGCGTAGACGTGAAGAATTCTCCGAGATCTCAAGTTTCTTCCGAGCTCTAGACATCAATCTTGGTTGTAAGTCCAAGATATCAATGTAAGTACTGCTCACCTGCAGTAAGAGGCGGTTTTTCCGCGAGAATTTCCTTTAAAAGTTTTTAGAAGAGATATTTCCTTTTTGTTTGAGTTTTTGCTTGTGATCTTAGTTCATTATATGCTTATATATGTTGATTAATACCCTATGTGAGTTTAGGGTCCAAGAAAAGCTATGAGAAAAGAAAAGATAAAGATAAGAAAAGAAAAGGCCAAGGCCTTAAGAAATCCCCAAAAGTCAAGACTTAGGGATTTTTAGCACGCAAGGTGCTCCAGAAAATGCCAAGGCATTTACAGATAAGAAAGAAAAGAAAGAAAAGCTATTTTATTTTATAAGGCCAGTACCCGGCGTCCAAGGGCGTCGTTAAAGAAATCCAGGTGTCCAATTCCAAGGTCTTGGCCCTGGTAGACCAAGGTCTGCTCTATTAGGATTGGTGGCTCGCTACCCCAACCTTTTAGGGAACGCGCATATCAGATGGTACTTACGTCTTCAGTGGATCCAAGTGATTATTATTTTCAAGTATATGCTTTAGCAAAGTTTCTAAAGTTTAAAGAGTTTTCAAAAAGTTAAAGCATAGCTAAAGTTTCAAGTTGAGCCAAGAAAAGCAAGTTGAGATTTATTAATGCTTGAGTATGCATGTTTTGAGTTATACATGTTTAGTTTAGTTTTCTTTCAAGCATATAAGTATCTCATGTGATTTCATATTGTTCAAGAAGCATGTTTGTACATTTCGAGATTTTGTGAGCTAGATAGTACTTACTAAGCTTTTTGCTTACTAGATGCATTTCCTCTTATTGCAGATAAAGGTAAAGGCAAGCAATTCTGAAGGAAGGCGACGAGGCGGTGTTGAGTAAAGTGTGTGTGGTGGCTGATTTTGGAGAGATCTTTGAGACGAGACAATTTAGTTATTTGAATTACAATGTTTTAGTTTATTCAATTTCAAGTTATTGCTTTATGGAGTTTAGCGAACATTTAAGCTTTGGATAGGTTTACATGCTCAATTTCTTAGAGTTAAGATTCCATGTCATTTCATTTAGCATACATATCCCTATAATTGCATTGGATGAGTAAAAGTGTGAGTAGTTGGAAATATTGATACCTTGTTGGAGAAATAGATGTTTGTGCCAAGATAGTATTAATTTCTCTTTGAATCAAGTTTCATTGCTTAAATATGTTTAGAAAAGTTGCATTCACATTTCATAATGCTTTAGCAAGGTTCTAGAACATGTATTTGGTGGCATGAATGCATAGGAGTCTAGATTGGTACAAACTCTATTGTTAAAGTTTATATAAACTCGAATAGCTCATTTCCTTCCGCAAAAGTCCTAATTTCAAGTTTATGGATTCATTTTGATTGGCTAAATTGTTTAGAAAACTGACATAGAGTATAGAAATGATGTTATGATTCTATATGGCTCGAAAGTATAGGTTTGGTGGAGTTCTGAAGCAAGTGCCGAAACCTGTAAATTCAGAATTCAGGCCTATCAGTCGACTGATACAGTATCAGTCGACTGATACCCGAAGGTTGAGTTGGGTGAGGCAGGTTTCAATAAGTATCATTTTACGAGTTTTTGAGAAAGGAAGTGTGACATGGTATCATGCATGACTACTTAAGTGAGAATATCATTCCTAGATGAATTTAAAAAGAAAAAAAAAAGATTTCCGCATTTCTATTAGTTGTGCATTAGAGTCGAGAAGCAGAGAAAAGTAACGATCCGTCTGAAGGTAGAGAAGGCGGGTCGCTACAGGTGGTATCAGAGCAGTTCCCATTCTCCAGCATCACACACACATCAGCATCAACCTTGCCGTCTTCAAGTAAGAAAGCTTTAAGTTTCAGTTTTTCTATTGCTCCTTTATTTAATTGCAGTACAGAGAAATGCTTAAGTACTTACTCATATGTGCATAGAACAAGGAAGCATGTTTAATACCTTAGTATCACGGAATCATGTTTAATCCCTAGAATGGACATTAGAGAAATGCTTAAGTACTTACTTGATTTGCCCAAAAGTAAGTTTTGGGATTTCGGCACGCAAGGTGCTTGATAAAAGTTTTGAGTAAGACCAAGGTCTTACTAAGCCCTAGAACGAGTTCTAGGACTAAGAAATGAGATAAGAATCAAGACCAAGGTCTTGTTATATCCTAAAGCAAGTTTGGGAACATTACCATTAAGTGTTAAGTTATACATTTGAGGACGTCCTAGAAAGGCCCAAAACGAGGAGCAAGCTCCTAGAAGGCAAGAAGCGTACCTCATTCAGTAGGAGAAACTGAAGCCAGGGAACTTCCCAGGCACAAGCAAACCATTGGATGCTTAAGCATGGTTCAACACGTTGGAAAGAATAGTAGGGCTACTGGACTGGCATGAGGTAGAGAAGATAAAGTGTGCATCTTTCTGCCTTACGGGAGATGCTAGAATATAGTGGAAGAGAG
>JAGFNQ010010234.1:0-37147 GCA_024364735.1 Boesenbergia rotunda
CCAATGATGTTATAAGTTACAAGTGTATCTTTCAACCGAAGATTTAAGACGCTATAAGATGAAGGCTAATTAGAAAACATGTCAGGCAACAAATTATTGATACTTCAAACCGAGTTGGATGTGCACATGCACTAGATAATTGAAACTATAGAGTAATTGTTATAATTTGCTACATTCTAGGTTTTATACTCTCCTTATGGATTGGTACAGAGTAATTATAATTTGCTACATTCTAGATTTGGTGGTGGATTTGCTACAGAGTAATTATAATTTGCTACATTTGCTATATGTTGCCTACTTCTAATTAATGATCAAAGTTTCAATACAAAAACACCCATCCCCTTGTGTACATTTTATTTTCTCAAATTTTTATTACTCAAGAATTTCTGTAAGTACACTTCTTGAGCAAGGAATCAAGGATTTATCATCTTGTTTTGATGCGTGAAGCATGCATAGTGCTCGTCCAGCAACATTCCAAGCAAAACTGCACCTACCAACGCCTCCCTTTTGTGCATAATCATATGCTAGATTATAAATAGCAAGAGCTTCCTCAAATACATCATCATGTCTCCTCGGGCTGTCTTCAAACTCGGCAGCTTCATACAACATCTATTAATTTGCCCAACTTGTCATGAACTTGGGAATGACAGAATGTGAGTGACAGATAGTTCATGTCTTTCAGAATAATTTAATTAGACTTACCCACTTATATTTCTTTGAATGTGAGTGACAGATTTCTTCAGAATAATTTTTTTTCTCTTCCCTTAAACTATTTCATTCGCCTTCTATTCTTTCTGTCCATGTACAGTGTATGTGTTTCCCCGTAAAAAAAGGTTTTAGCATTAGCGAATGTTAAGTAATATCTGAAAAGTTTATAATGAATTCCTTTTCCAGAATAGTAGATCTAAAGCATATGCTGTTAAAATAATGATTTCATTTTCCATAGGAAAACAATATTCTCAAAAGCATACTGACACACAAACAGAGTTTTGATGAGAAGCACATATAACAAAAAGAAATTGTTGACCAGCATTAACAAGTTAATAAATTTTAGCATTATTAATCATAGAACCGTTTTTAGGAATATGGTTATATAGAAATACTTGATTTGAAGGAACAAATACACGATAACAAGTATCCTTCCATTAAAAGAAGAAGAAAACTAATCTTTAGAAGAGCAAAACATTATCACCTTGTATTCGAGAAGAGAGTCCCAGATCAAAACTATCATATCTCCAAAAGAGTGAGTTGTCTGTAGAACATTTAGGGCCCTCGACATGGCATTGCTAGTCTGTGAAAGGTTTGCACAAGGGGATAAAATCCAGTAAATGAATACAGATAAAATACAGATAAAAGGTAGTCACTTCCATTTTATTATTATAATTACAAAATCCAGTAAATGAATGTCTAAGGCTGAGGTGGGATAATAACAAATTTAGAAGTTCAACACCTAAAGAATAAAATAGCAAATAATCATATTTATGGATTCGTGCATCAATAATTCTGCATGATTTTGAAAATTGTAAAGCTGTAATTGTTTGTGTTGCAGAAAGCTAATTTAATCGGCAAAGAGAAAACACAGGTATATTCTCTCCTCAAGCTGTGTTTGTGTCAACTATTTGGATCGGCTGCATCAATCTTATCATTCCATCCTCCATTAAGTTCACATCCATTTAAGTTCTATGTGAGACCATATAATCAATAATATTCATACCTATTATCAAATAGGTATATCACCCGAAAGCTTAGTAACTAACATTTACCAGGAAAAGTTTAAACCTTAGTAATTAACATTTACATACCTATTATCAAATATAATCCTGTATACAATCAGCTATCGCGGAGCGCACTTCATCATTTCATCTTGGGATACTCTGCTTTTGCAAACTATGAACAAAAACACATTATATGATTGTACAGAATAAACATAACAACTTGAAAAATTTATAACTAGATAACTTAAATATTTGAGATAATAAAGAAATTATTACTATCGTTCGGAATGCATCCCCCTCGATTGATGTAACTTCTTCAGTAATTTGCTTCATAAATCTCATCACATAATATCCACATTGTTTGGCATCCGGTTGCCTAGGAACCTAAGACAAAGATAATTCATATTTTTAATGCTTAAAATACCAATATTATACACAATAAAAAATTTTGATTTAAATAGAAGTACAAATACCTTAATCACTTCCCACTGTACTTGTTTTCTTCCTTTTCTTCCTTGGAACGAATTAAACAATTTTATTGCCCTTCAATTATACATTAGGTACAGTAGTTGATAAACTATTGTTTTAAGACTAATTTAGATGCATACTAACTAATTTTATTGCTGAAGTCGATACCGACGATGCAAGCCATGCCAGCAACAAAGGCTGCAAAAGCAGCAGAAAAGCTGAAGAAGAACAGGCAAACAGAATTAGGACCTTACTGAAAAGTATTTTATTATTTGAAGATCCAGAATACAAGGAAAAAAGAAACATGATGTTAATAAAATCAACTTTCTGGGAAAAAAACAGAGAAAGAAGAGTAATGTTCTTTCTTATGCCAATTTAGGATGTTAATAAAATTCAGAAGCAACTAAACAAAGAGAAAATAGATGAAATAAATAAATAAGTAAAGAACAGAAAATAAAAACAACCACAACTGTAGATAATCAATTTGTCCTCTAAATGCAAGAGACTAAATTTTTAGTTAAAACTGTTTGCGCATCTACATTGTGCTTCCATATCTTATAAGTGAATAAGGATGTATATATATGGCAACCCTCAATACCAAGGAAATAGCAACAAAGATTAACGAATGATGATGAGGGTTGCTTCATTCATATTGCTGCGGATGGCAGCAATCCAACAACAATAACAACAATAATAACAACAAAGGGCATTCTAAGTCATTCGAGGACTACTAATGTCCATTTGTGAGCTATGGCATAATTAAAAATTAATGGATATCTAGAATTTAACTTAGTCATAATAATTAGACTTCTGCTCATATTCACTTAAATGCTAGGATGCAGATATGCGTACACCAAGGTGTTTCCTTAAGAAAATAACAAAGATAGAAGTTGATTTGGGTTCTTTATTAACTGGCACTATTCTTATAGTTTGATATTCAGAACAACATAACATTTTCATGCACCAATATATGTCATTTTGATTGTTTTCTGAAGAACAAATGATAACCACTACAGGAAATGATAACCAAAAGAAAATTTGTGAACGTGACTCCAAGATGGACTGAGTTTGCAGAATAAAATACAATGTTTAATTGTATCCTTCTAGGTCCTACATACATCAGTGAAGTTTAATTGTTTCATACTAACATAACAAACATCTTAATACAGGATACGACTATACTTGCATCAACAAAACAAGAAAAGAGATAAACCTTTCGTTCTTGGTAGATGCTTCCAGAAATACTTGAGAAACTATTTGACAGCCATCACTGCGAGTGAGAGACTGCAAATATATCATATTATTTGCTTTCCTCTTATCAAAACATGTTCTTCGTATGCTTAGATCCAGTGGGATAGTCCTTAATAACTCTTTCTCAATTAGAACCATCGGAGAAAAATAATAGCATTATTAACCCAGAAAACATTCAATCTCACTTAACACAAGAAGAATCTTCGAGATTAGCAGAGTTCTTTGCAACAAAACCTACAGTTTTAAGAATTACAATAGTAAACCAAAGAATCAAGCATCTAAACCAATTAAGACGAAAACTAACCATCGCGAAGGGGAAGGGACGCGATTCATACGTTGGCTGGAGAAGGGATGACACCGCCCGCACCCTGAATCTTCAGCGCCTTCTTCCTCTCCTCAAGCTCACGGATCTTTTGCATCTGGAGCATCCGCTCCATGACGAGCTCGTACTCGCACTTCTCATAGACATGGGGCTCGTTCTCGCACTTCCATGGCAGAAAGAACTCAGCGGTGTGGCACTTGTTGAGAGGAATAAGGAGATGAGCGCACTCGTCGCGGTAGGGGATGGGAACCCTGTTCTCCTCCATCTCCTTCTGCGTTGCGATCATCAGCTTCGAAGATCCCAGCTTCACCTCTTCCGCCATTGCTCGACCAATCGCTCTCGCTCTCGCTCCTCCTCTCTCTCCGTATCCCCCTCTATCGATCAAATTTCACACCCTGGAGACCGCAGTGCTCGGTCTTGCAAACAATTTTTTGCCCTAGGGCAGGAGATGCCAGAAACCATAGAGTAGGAAACTAACCTGGTTGACGAATTGATGGGCGAGCAGGACCGGATCGGTTAGAGACGGCGGCCTCAAGCTCGAACAAAACCCTTGCCTTTTCTTCTCATGGCCAGGAAACCTCAAAGAGGAGCAAAACCCTTGCCTTTTCTTCTCGTGCGTCGAGGGGAGGGGGAGATGCAAGCGCGGCGAAGAGGGGACGGAGGCGCGTCGTCGGGCAAAAGGGGGTGGCGCATCATCGGGAGAAGGAGGAGGTGTTGTGCGTGAAGTTAGGGCTCGAGTATATGCTTTAAAAACAAATATAAAGAGGTTAATTTATTTATAAAAAGAAAACATATTTAATTTTATTTATTGCTTGAACAGCACAACAATACATCAACAACAGTTTAATATAACTGTTGTCTATTGTCATAATAGACAACAGTTTATCACATCAGTTGTTGTAAATCCCGCCTATAGACAACAGTTATTTTATAACTGTTGTCGTTGAGTATACATACGACAACATTTTGTTATTACTGTTGTCTTTTTACGTATACAGACCAACAACAACAACGGTTAATACTAAAACTGTTGTTAAATTGACATACGACAACACTTTATCAAAAAACCGTTGTCGATTATGTGTTGTTGAATGCAAAAATTCTAGTAGTGTTTCCAGATCTCTTGCATGTTCAATGGTCCGTGCCTCTATGCGTATCCACATGGACACGATCTCTCAACTTCGGGAAGAACTGCCTTAGTTGTACAAGCAACTTGAGGTAGTTCGCAGAAGTACCAAGAACCCCCAATGAAAGGGTTTCGGCCAAGAGGAGAGAAAAGGAAGAAGAGAGAAAGGGGAGAAGGGAAAAACTCTCATCATCCAAAATGACTAGACACTCTTTTATACTCATCTCATGAATATGAAGAGTGTTTTGTCTCTTTAGCTTCCCTTTATCAAAGTCAATAAAGAGCACATCTTCCCAAATGACTTTTCAACTTCTCTTCATTCAATGAAGAGAGACTTTTCCTTTTTTTCCTTATTATTAATTCATTAAACACTTTAATGAATTAATATCTCATAAGTTCTCGACCAGGGCTCCTAAGTTCCTGACCAGGGCTCCCGACCAAGTCTCCCTAGCTCCCTGCCCGAGCTCCCGACCAAGTCTCCTGAGCACCTGACCCGAGCTCCCGACCTGAGCTCCCGACCAGGTCTCCCAACCTCCCGAAGCATCGTGTCCCTAGTGTGTTACCCAATAGGTTCTCGTAACATTGGTAATGCGCCTAAACCGCTTTAGACACATAAGCAACGAGCGGCATCTAGCAATGCATCATTGTTACCCATGGTAACAAGAAAAGTCGAGATCCGACTTAACCTCCGTGACTATGACTATGTATGACCTTGTCTTTTTATCCTTGATATCTAGATTGACCAATGAGGCATAGACCGTGTCATCCTCAATCAATCTTTGTGTTTCTTGATCCCTGAGTAGACTCACTCAAACAAATGAGCTCAATATCTCATATTGACACATTTGAGCATGACCATGTATTTTAGTAGTCCTACTCGATCAAGGGGCCCACAGATATTACTCCCGTCATATGGGAGGGATAGATCCCATCTACATGACTCACATCCCTCTCCATAATTCATTACATCACTCACATCCCTCGGTCTAGGCCACATCTCAGTCTCACCCACAAACTCTATCTCAATCTCAGCCACAGACTCCCTCTTAGTCTTGGTGATCGATTCCATCTCAGCCATGACAATAGATTTCATCACAATCTCAGTCTATGATTCTAACTTTGTCTATTATCAATGTCATTCCACATTGACCTCACCTTTTTCTCCCTCAAGTCAGACCTATGACTTATACAGGCTCATTCACAATATCTACAAATATTTCATGAACCTGGGGCATCTTGAGAATAGAAAAGCAGTTATACTAGGATATCATATTCGGTCTCCTAGAAGCTCTCCTACAAACACATGACATTGGATGAATGAAGTAACAATTAATGATTGTTAGATCTGGTCCCTCTCTTGCTCTCACAATGATGATATTTCGGATAACGTGGAAATATTTTTCAAATAACTATATAAACACTCACGAAGATAATAACAAAGGATTTCGATTTTTCTACAACTCCACGCACTAGGTTGCATCTTTCTTCTCCACCTTGATTCTTCAACATCTAGATTAAAACAGATCTTCACTTGAATTTTGAAGTGACCGCAGGATCCGTCTCATCACCAATACTCTAACATTGGATGAATAGAAAAGCAGTTATACTAGGATATCATATTCGGTCTCCTAGAAGCTCTCCTACAAACACATACATTGGATGAGTGAAGCAACAACTAATGATTGTTAGATCTAGTCCCTCTCTTGTTCTCACAATGATGATATTTCGGATAACGTGGAAATATTTTTCAGATAACTATATAAACACTCACGAAGATAATAACAAAGGATTTCGATTTTTCTACAACTCCACGCACTAGGTTGCATCTTTCTTCTCCACCTTGATTCTTCAACATCTAGATTAAAACAGATCTTAAGTTGAATTTTGAAGTCACCGCAGGATCCGTCTCATCACCAATACTCTAACACCCTTTTTAAATATATCTCAAGTCTCTCTCCAACATCTTGATCGATTATTTTTAAAGTACCCATACATCAATTAGTTCGTTGATGGATGTATCGTTCATATCGTTCGTGATATTTGACCAGAACCATCATTACGTAGTAGAAAAGTAAAATGTTCATGCATGCATGCAGGGCTTCTTTCTCGTAAATGCCAATGGAAAGGAAGCACATGAACGACAAAGTTAGATGCGCGCTCTCTCTCTCTCTCTCATCATGGAGTCCTTGCAGATGGGAGCATCAGGAGTTGTCCCACACTCCCACTTCATTAGACTGGCTATCCATGGCGAACTACAATTCGTCACGTACGTTATTAGATGTTTTAATAAATATATACTTAACCAGCTGGTTCCCATGCATGGAACGGGGGACAAACAAAACCAAGCCTTAGCTGCACCATTGGCATGTATCCATGCCATTTCCATCACTAATTAAGTATTATCACTTGGGGAAGAACGTCATGGAATTAGTGCTCCACATATATATATATATATATATATATATATATATATATATATATATATATATATATATATATATATATATATATTTTGCATGCCAGAGCCAACTCACATGGCACTATTCTCCTGTGCTTCCAACCTAAGCTACAGCCTCCGAATCAAAGAAGCACGCATGTACTCGTTCCTTCTTTATGTATTTAGAATAATCAACATGCAAGGTGACAAACCCCTAGGGAATAGAATCCTTCAAAGGCTAACCCGCACTTGTAGTTGCGGTAGCTAGCTAGGTTAGGTTTTTGCATATTGCATTGCAGATTTTCACAGTTAACACAAGATCAGTGACAATTGAGCAGGAAGCAGAAGGATGCATGTGTCTTCATGCGAGCTGAGCCCTGCGTTGCAAAAATAAAGCTGCTTTCTCTTAGCAGCATATGTACATGGAAAGCCACCGGGATATATATATAGGATGTGTATACTGAAAGACATAATTTTTTTATATGAACATCTTATTTTGAAAAGAGAATCACACTACACTAGGTGTTTGCTTATAATAGTACATACACCAAGTCCCATTGCTTTGGATTGTAGATAACAAGGTGTGTTATGTCACACGGAAGATCATGTTATCGGTTCCTTAGCATAAATAGAGGCTCACAACCTAGATGGAATTGGACAATACATCGGGATGGTTGTAGTGTAGTTAGGTGTGGTTGGTCTTGACCATAAGACTACACTAGTGTGCGATGAGTACATTGAGCAGGACCAAAATCCGAGGTTATCCGATTTGTATTGACTCAATAATTGGATAGGACCTCAATATATTATTATGGAGTACGATCCCTCAATCCCGAAATAATATCGGGCATATATTATTAATTATTGTTTCATTGATTTACCAATGAGCGGGATCTATTCTGTTAGATCGACATACCCGGTAAGTTGGGAAATAATATTAATAATATGATGTGCTGATGATTATTGACGGAATCCGTGTCCTGGTGAGTCAAGATGATGATGCCCCTTGGATGAGCTCAAAAGCTTCATCGTGCCAAACCCTACAGGTGGATTTGATCCGGCACGTTGATAAGGTTGAGTGGCACTAATCAAGGATCTAGAAGTTAATTAATTTAAATTGTCAGTAATTTAAATAATTAATGGGCATGCACGATCTTAAACACGGGGGGATGGACGACTCGTAATAAGTGGAGCCCATATGTAAATATGGGGGTTGGTGAGGTAAGTCAATGAGGGTCCTTTAGTGGAATGGATCCTCATTAATTGACTGGGTCCATTAGCGGGCCAAGATCCAACTACTCCTCATGGTCCCTACCGTAGCCCTATATAAACCCCATAGTGGCATGGAACCAAGGGGTTAATCGATCCGGTGGATGAATCCAAGGTGTAACGACCCGAAAAATTCTCATAATATTTTCTTTAAAATATTGAGCATGACTAGGAAATTTTCCGAGGAAACTAGAAATATTAATACGAATCTTAGCCTAGAAATCTATGTTTTCTCATAAAAAATGGCGAAAAATAAGCACTAATGGACTTTATATAGGCTTCCTAGTACCATAATTATTGGTGAATTTTAGGTAAAAATTGATATAAATATAAAGAGGTTTTAATGAGAAATATCAACATAATTATGGGGGAATGTATAAGGGATTTCCGAAATAATAGGGAATAAAATAAAAAATAAAATACAAAAATTAGTGCATGCACCAAGGATTGAACCTTGGACCTCTTGTACAACCATGCATGCTCTAACCAATTCACCTAGCAAGGGAGTGCTATGAAGAAATGAAGTGGATTGTAGTTAAGGCTTAGGGAAAATGAATGGTCATCCACCATGACTCTTCACTTGCCCTCCTTAATGTGCTATAAAAAGGGGGCTTGGGAGTTACTTTCTTCCTTCCATCAATTCCACCTTTCTTCTTCTTCCTTCCTCATCCTAGCCGAAACCTCAAGGAGAGGTTTCACTTTGGAAAAGCTTCACAAAAGGGTTTCTCTTCCAAGATCCAAGGTTTTTACAAGGTTGCAAAGGGCTAAGGGTGATCAAGGGACAATAAGGTCTTCATCATCTTCCCTTTTAAGGTCTAAAAACCAAGATAACCCAAGGTATGACCCCCTCACCTGTGGTGTAATGGTTTTTCTTGATAGGATCATGATCTAAGCACCTTGTTTGAGATCCAAGTTGAAAAATCCATGAAAAGGGGACTTAGGGTTTCGGCCCTTCCATGTTTCTAGGGCTAGGACTAGTTTTAACTCTCTAATGATGGTTCTTATGTCTCCTTATGATGTAAGTGATGTTAGTGGTGATTAATGCGAATTTTTGCATGCTAGATGGCTCCTCCAAGTTTTGGCCAAGACCCCTAAACTATGGATGGAACTTGATTTAACCCTTCAACATGTTTAAATTGTTTCCCCTATGACATGATGGATAGTGATTGGATTTTATAATAATTTCTCTATGAATTTCATGGGCCTTTAGGTTTCGGCCAAGGGTTAATCTAAGGCTAAGGGATTTGGGTTGGCTTTAGCTATGGGATCAAAGGTTTTCTATAGCATTTTGTGTTGTATGGGATGTCATTTGTGCCTATATGAATTGTTCCATGGACCTAGGGTTCCCTAGGGTTTTCGGCCAAGGCCATAGCCTAGGATTTGGAGTGGGTTAAGACCACAAGAATGCATGTTTATAGGGTACTATGATGTATGTATATGCTTAAGTATGTTGGAAGAATTTTATGCCAATGAAAACCCTAGCTTATGTGTCAAGAATTATATGTTAGGACACTTGTAATGATGATTCATAAATGTTTATACATGTGCCATGAACCCATGGAAATGTATCATGTACGAAAGGACCTAGGCATGTTGTTCCATGTACCATGACCATGCATGTTTTTATGAATCAAGATGCTAAATATGTAGGTATGCCATGATTTAGAAATGATATGTATGCATGCCGTAATTTATAAATAATATGAATGTATGCCATGATTTATGAATGATATGTATGCATGACATGTTATGAATGAAAATGATGAATGAAGTTAAAGTTCATGCCTTCAAGGCATAATGATGATATGGAATGAAAATGATGAATGAAGATAAGATTCATGCCTATAAGGCCTAATGATGATGTTAAGCATTAAGAATGAATGAATATGCTATGAATGTTGTATGATGAATGTTGTATGAATGAAGAAGCATGTGAAAGTATTTTATTTTTAAGAATGGGCTTGTACCGGACCTGAGTAAGGTCCACGGTTCTGGACTACCGATGAAGTTGTCCACGGTTTGGGACTACCGATGAAGCTGTCCTTACGGTTCGGGACTACCGATGAAGCTGTCCTTACCCTAGTAGGTCGAGATTAACTACCTCGTATTTACTTAGGGATGCACGCATATGATAAATGAATGTGGTACAAGCCAGGGCCCCAATGAATGTTATGATTATGTTTAAGTAATGAAAAGTATGATTTTAAACTAAGCATCCTTATGATATATGCATTTGCCCATGCATCCATTCATGTTATGCATTATGTTTATGAAAAGTATGTTTATAAAAAGTATATTTATGCAAAGTACGATAATGCAAAGTATGTTCATGTTAATGATGATGCCATGACTATGTTTATGTTCATGCTGATGATGATGCCATGACTATGTTTATGTTCATGTTAATTATGATGCCATGATTATGTTTATGTTCATGTTAATTAGGATATGTTTATGTTCATGTTAATTATGATGCCATGATTATGTTTATGTTCATGTTAATTATGATGCCATGATTATGTTTATGTTCATGTTAATTAGGATATGTTTATGTTCATGTTAATATGATGCCATGATTATGTTTATGTTCATGTTAATTAGGATATGGTTATGTTCATGTTAATTATGATGCCATGACTATGTTTATGTTTATGTTAATTATGATACCATGATTATGTTTATGTTCATGCTAAGATATGAGGCCATGATTTCATTGATGTTCATGTTTAAGTATGATGCCACGATATCTATGTACATGCTAAATTCGGATGCCATGATTTTATTTATGTTTATGCTAAAATGATGATGCCATGATTGTGTAGATGTTCATGATACGAAGTATGCTATGATATGTAGGATTGAAGCATGATGTTCATGTTTATACGACGTATGGATTTTGTGAGTAGGAAAAGGGTTTTACTAAGCCTCCGTGCTTATAGTCTTATTTTCTTATACCGCAGATCAAGCAAGAGATTTCTAAGGGAAGCAGCAGGAGAGGTTAGAACATGGATGTGTAGTAGTAACATGGCCAAGAAACCCTCTCATTTCACTTATTGCATGTTTTATGATCTAACAATGCTTACTTTGGGTTATGCTCGACTTATGATAATTATGCCTAAGAAACAACCTACTATACGTGAAGTTATGGATAAATTACTTGCTACCTGAAATGCTTATGAATAAGTCATGGAAAGTTGATATCATGATGCTATGCATGCTGATAATATGTTACCTGAAATGCTTATGAATATGTTATGGAAAGTTGATGTCATGATGCTAGGTATGCTAGTAATATGTTAAGTATAATGTCACCATGTCCATGAATGATAGCCCAGACATGTGTATATGATTTAAGTACTAGTTATTCTGCTGCATTAAGATGTTACATATGCACATGTATGTTTAGCGTAAGGCCGCTTAGAAAAAAAAAAGCGGGCGTTACTCAAGGAGACACAAGAAAACCCTAATATTTTCTCTCCTCCTCTCCTTTTCTCTTTCCTTCCCTCCCGATGCATCGACTCATGGTGGAGAGCGTCTTCACGTCTGCAATTGCCGCCTCGGTTGGCAGCAATTGAGGCGGCTACTGCAACCTCGGGTTTGCTACCTTCGTCGGCAGCAAATGAGGCGGCTGGGCCACCTCGGGATTGCTGCCCAAGGCAAACTGCCTTGGTCGGCAGCAATTGAGGCGGCTAGGCCGCCTCGGGATTGCTGTCGAAGCGAGTAAATTGCTACCTTGGTCGGCAGCAATTGAGGCTACTACGACTGCCTCGGGATTGCTGCCGAAGGCAGCAAACTGCCTTGGCCAGCAGCAATTGATGCGACTACGGCCGCCTCGGGAATTGTTGCCGAAGGCAGCAAGAATTGCTGTCGAGAGGAAGAAAAATTATTGCCGAGAGTCTTCGGTTGAGAGAGCAAACGGTAAGTTGCTGATGCAAGTTGGATTTGTGGAGTTGCTCAGAACACAAGTTGCTTGTGTAACTTGGAGTTGCGCAGATCACAAGAACACCAAGATACTTGTTGTTCAAATGCTAGCAGTGGAGGAAAGAATCAATTGGGTTTGTGTTTGGATTATCTCCTAGGAGCGGCCAGCGGCATCCCTTTGGTTAGGGATTGATTGGCGCAAGGAGAAGGGATCGACTTGGTGACCACGGGTCTTGGTAGATCGTCGCCCACACGATGTCCAAGAGGGGAGGGTCATACGCTAGAAGATTTTAAGGTAACAGATGATATATTCTTCCTTTGGCTCCTTAAGTTCATTTTGCGCCTTATTCAATAGTCTCGTTGTTTTATGTTTGTTATATAATTCTTGTGATTGTGAATCATAGTTAATAATTATTTAACTGGACCCCAACCATGAACACAAAAGCCGACGATCAACTCGTCGCCTTTTCCGTGGTCGAACGGTTGAGCAAATCACAAGGCCGATTTTGGTAATTGGCCGAGTTGTGATTTGAATCGTTCGATACGGCACGAGACGATCGATGGGAGACGGGTCTCCACTCGGATTAAATTTTAATCTGTAGACATAGAGAGATCTCTCAGATCGACCAGGTATTCGCTTAGGAAACCCGCCAAGCCATACCCAACAACTGGTATCAGAGCGAGGTTTCCGGCTTTGTGTGTTTAGGATTGGTTAATTTTGCAATTTTTCATACATTTTTATTTTGATGATGCATGGATGTGTGTAAGCTAACTTTGTATTGCAGGCACGAAATTCCATCTTCATGGCCAAAATATTATTTGTGTGAATGTTTGCAATTTTTGTAATTAATTAATCTTCGGGGTTGACGAGGCTAGGTATTTAATTTTTGTAATTAAATACGACACATGTTTAGCCGAGTTTTTTTATTTACAGTTGATCTAGATTTCATCTACACTCCTTCGTGGAGTATAGGATCAATGATGTAAATAATTAGCTCTTCATTTCAGCTCGGAGATCCCTCAAGGTAGCATGCGTAGAAGGAAGGGAGGAGTGGACGAAGTAACGACACGACTGGAGGCACATGAGAGACCAAGGGGCTATGAAAGTTGGAAAAATCTAGGATTTTTCACTATTTTTATTTTCATGTGATTGGTTGTGTGCTTGGTTGTGTGGTAGTGCTAGAAAATTCCTCGAGATAAATTACTAAGTGGGAGAGGGACCCTAAGGGTCCCACGGCTTCCATTACAATTCGATAAGTGATGTGAACAAGTCTACGCGTCGGCTCTGAGTGCCTTCCTCCCCATCGGATGGACTTGTTCTGTGAGTCCCTGGGTTGAAAAAGACTATAGGAAATTATTGAAAAGTGTGCGCACTTCCCCATCGGAAGGCACATAATCGAAAATAATTTTCTTAGTGTCGTGTAATGGTGCACACTTAGATGCGAATAATAGTATCCTCCCCATCGGAATCACTGCTATTATTATGCAGAGCCGAAGGAAACCAACTATTGATCTTCCTTGTCAAAAAGTTAGGTTGACAAGATAGTAAGATCGATGGGTAAAACCTCCTCTTACGAATGTAGGGATTCGTATACGTCTACACCATCATGGCATGTGAATTTCTCGGTGTACAGGGGTGTTGGTAAAATTTGAAAATTAATTGTTTTGAGGAATCAATTTATTTTCAATTTCTAAAGTAGTGTATGTTGTGATTCTTAGATTTTTCAAAATAGTCTTTAATCCCACTAGCGACCATACTTAAGGAAAATAAACTTAGTAGCCTCAACTACATAGACTGAAAAATAAACCTAGACATTGTCCATTCCGCAGAGGAGTACAAGACGGTACTCTTCAAGGAATGCCCTGAAGATGATGACCCTCCTCAATGAGATTGAGATTCTGGGAGAAGAAATCGACGGGGAAACCCAGGTTGATATTACGTCCCAATCTCTGCCTAGGAGTTTTGAGCAGTTCCGACTCAACTATAGCATGAATAAGCATGAGTATACGTTGGGAACTCCTGGGAGAACTCTAGGCGGCAGAGGAGCGGTTTCATCAGAACCTGCAAACCTTGGGAACTCAGAAGGTTTCTACTTCTGTGCCGAAAGGCAGCAAGAAGAAGAAACAAGGTAGGTTCATGAAGGCTGCAGCATTGTAGGGACCAAAGACTCGAGTGAAGAAGCCGAAAGGTAAGTACTTCACTGGACATTAGAAGGTGAATTGCCCCCATTATCAAAACAAAGGTATATCTTTTCCTCTTGTCGTTGTAACATGTTTAGCGCTGTTATCTACCGGTACCTGGTGGGTAGATACGGAGGCCACTAAACATGTCTGCAGTTCGTTGCAGGGGTTCCAGGAAGTCCAACGACTGGCTAAGGAAGAGATTACTGTCTACAAAGGTTATGCTACAGAGGTGGCTACTATTGCAGTGGGAGTTATTTATTTGTCTTTAGAAGATAATGTTTTGGTTTTAAGATTACTTTTATGTACCTAATTTTAGAAAGAACTCTGGTTCAATTTCTAAAATAAAAGATATTCTATTGCTTTTTATGAGAAGTGGAATAGAAAGATTATCTGTGTAGGTACATTGATAGGCAATTGGTACACTTTAGAACCAAAAGCTCTCACGCTGTGAATAGTTGTTAATTGTTCATCATCTAACCAAAATAAGAGAAAGGTTCCTTCCGAGATGAACCAAACATACTTTTGGCATCTAAGGTTTGGTCTTATTAACCTTAGTAGGATTCAAAGGTCGATAGCCGATGGGCCCTCGGGTTCATTGGTGGTGGGAGACTTCCCAACCTTTGAATCTTACTTGGAAGGTAAGACGACCAAGAGGCCTTTCAAGGCCAAGGGGTATAGAGCCAATGATATGTTAGAAATAATTCATTCTAATTAGTGTGGTCCTGTGCCTATCCAAGATAGAGGTAGCTTTGAATACTTCGTGAGACAAATGTTCAAAGTTATGAATATGTTTACTTGAAGGCCGCAAGTCTGAATCTTTGATTAGTTCAAAGAATTCAAGACGGTTGTGGAGAAACATCAAGGTAAAAGTATCAAGACACTACGATCGGATCGTGGTGATGGGTACCTCTTGGGAAAGTTTAGGACTTACTTATAAGAGATTGGGATTCAATCACAATTGACTGCAGCTGGTTAGCCTCAATAGAATAGTGCAGTAGAGCGAAGGAAAAGGGCTCTTATGGGGATAGGATAATGATGATCTGCTCCGAGTTGCCGGATTCGTTCTGGAGATATGCTCTAGAAACGACAGCGTACATACTTGATACCATCTAGGTTAGTACCTCCTGCTCCCATAGAAGTGTGGACTGGGCGAAAGCCAAGTCTAAGACATCTTCGGACATGGGATAGCTCAGCATATGTGCTGAGAGGGAATACTGATAAGATTGGAATCTCGTGCGCTTATTCATAGGCTATCCTAGAAGAATGACAAGGGGTTCCATAGTCCTAAGGATCGGAGGGTAATCGTTGGCACGAATATCAGATTCTTAGAAGAAGACTATGTGATGAACCATAAGCCCATGAGTAGACTAGTTCATGATGAATCAAGAGGGGATGTTCTGACCTTAGTACTAACTGTACAAGAGGACATACCACAAGTCACTGCACCGCGTGTCACAGAAGATACACAACTGGTACCTCATCGTAGTGGGAGGGTTGTTAGACAACCAAAAGGATTCATGTTCTTGGGAGAGTATTCAGACTCGGTCCCTGGCGACCATGAATCAAGATCCCTAGACCTATGACGAGGAACGCCCGCTTTGAAGAGATAAATCCGGTCATATGGATTTTGTTCAAAGGACGGATGAGAGTTGTGTATGTAAGAAATGTGACGGAAACGTAGTGGTATTCTTGTACTATACGTAGATAAAATTTTGTCAGTTGGCAACAATGACAAATTTTATCAGACGTAAGGGTATGGTTGTCCAAACAGTCGATATGAAGGACTTAGGAGAAGCAGGGCACATCCTTGGTGAACAAAGTTCTAAGGGATCACCAGAGAAGGATGTTGTGCTTATCCCAAGCTTCATACAGAGACAGTGTCTTAACTTGTTTTAGCATGGAAACCTCTAGGAAAAGTTTTGAACTTTTCAGTTGTGGAGCTACTCTATCTAAGGAGATATGTTTAGATTATCAAAGGAGATAGAGCAGGTAATGACGATTCCTTTAGCATTAGCTATAGGAAGCCTCATGTATGCTAAAAACGAGATCGGATATCTGTTTTGCCGTGGGCATGGTTAGCAGATATCAGAGTAACCCAGGTCAAAGAAATTGGATTGAAGTAAAAGCTTATATTAGTGCCTGAGAAGGACTAAGGATTATAAGCTGGTTTACTTGGTAGACCAATTCCCTATGGGTTATACGGATACAGACTTCCAGTCGGATAGGGGAAAATGTAAGTATTCCTCAGGGTTTTGTGTTTGCTTTAGGAGGTAGAACCATAGTTTGGAGGAGTGTCACGCAGTGACTGCGTGATGGACTCCACCATGGAAGCTGAGCAAAGTGGCAACCTTTGAGGCAGCCAAAGGATGTTACATGGTTCAGGAACCTTAAGATGGATTTCGATGTGATTCCTGGTTTGCTCAGAGCTATCACATTTTGTTTTGATGAAGAAATGGTGCAGTTACAAACTCGAAGGAATCACGAGCCCATAAGGCAAGTAAAACACATAGAGAGCATGTACCGCCCAGGAGAGGAAAATGTGTTGTTGCCTAGATTACATCAGGAGACAACCTGGAAGATCATTTCACAGAGGCCTTGATAGCGAAAGCTTTAGGTATGTGATGATCAGGGAGTCAGATGTATGACATTTTGAGAACAGCAATGTCTTTAAGTATAAGTGGGAGATTGTAGGATGTGTATACTGAAAGACATGATTTATTTATATGATCATCTTATTTTGAAAAGAGAATCACACTACACTATGTGTTTGTTTATAATAGTACATACACGAAGTCCCATTGCTTTGTAATGTAGATAACATGGTGTATGGTGTCACACGGAAGATCATGTTATCAGTTCCTTACTTAGCATAAATAGAGGCTCACAACCTAGATGGAATTGGACAACCTATCGGGATGATTGTAGTGTAGTTAGGTGTGGTTGGTCTTGACGATAGGACTACACTAGTGTGCTATGAAGACATTGAGCAGGAACAAAACTAGAGGTTATCTGATTTGTACTGATTCGATAATTGGATAGGACCTCAAGATATTATTATGGAGTACGATCCCTTAATCCCAAAATAATATCAAGCATATATTATTAATTATTGTTTCTTTGATTTACCAATGCGCGAGATATATTCTGTTAGATCGACAGACCCGGTAAGTTGGGAAATAATATTAATAATATGATGTGTCGATGATATAGGTGCAGACAACACCCAAGTCGAACCTATGTTTTGATTAATGGCAAAGGGTTCAAAAGTTAAGGTGTTATGTTTATCTAACATGCTACCCGAGTGTGCAGATTGATGTCCTAGTGAAGGACTGCTAGGCACCTAGCGAAGGACTGCTAGGCATCGGAACCCTAAGACCCAACGAAGGGCTGCTGGGCACCTAGCGAAGGGCTGCTAGGAATCAAAGAGCTAGCGAAGGACTGCTGGGCACCTAGCGAAGGGCTGGTAGGAACCAAAGACCTAGCGAAGTGTTAATAATATAAGAGAAGTGTCCTAAGGCAATCGCCTTATGATTGTAAACATTTATTTTAATAAATGAAAATTCATTATTTGAGTATACATGTTTGTGTATTTGATTGGGATATTAAACTCATTTACTGAATGTCCGCAATACAATTCACAGCATGAGAGAATTTGTGATGAATTCACGACTAGTGATTATCTCTACATGTGCAATTGTGAAGTATTGAAATTGTCCCTAGTCGATGAATTGATAAATACGGACACTATCAATTCTGTGGAGACTAGCATGGGTTATTCTCTAATCAGCTGATTTTCACTGGCTGGTGACATTGGGATGTTCGGAGATAAACATGAATGCTAGTTAAGGGAACTAGTTCATTGGAGTGACTGGATGTAAAACTTCACATGGTAGTCTACATATAGACATGTCAGTAAAGTTCTTACTGCAGCTTAAGTGCGATGTTCCTTTGACTTGCGGTGTTCAAGTCATCTTGGTCATGGAGACTTATACTTTAACATCTTAAGCAAGCATCTCCAAGGAGGTGTGGACCCAGGATGGTTGGGTATAAGCCGAAGTGCCCGAAAATGTTTGAACAGCCTACAAAGGATTCACCACTCCTTGCGAGGAGATGTATACCCAAAGCTTATCGTCAGATTGTTACTCAAAGCCTCTGGCCAGAGCAAGACATGTTCAGAGTATGAGTCTCTTAAAAACATGAGAGTAACTAGAATTCGTTGGACGAGAAAGACATTACTTGAGCCAGGTGTGACGTAGTCAGCCTAGTGGGGACTGACACACATAGATCGTGTCCTGAACCAAGTGGGTATAAGATGGTGAAGGGAATGAGGCACGATTCATTAGAGCTGCTGAAGGGTTTCAGAATAATTTTTGAGGTCAACCGTTGATCTTTCGATTAATTGGGGATCATGATGTACTACTAGGTGCCACTCATGATCGTTCTATAATTGATGAATTATAGACGGCCAACATAAATCGAAAGCCTATTTAGTCACACGCACTACGAGTAATCCGAGGGATTTAAAATGAGTTGAAACATTGGATTTTCCAATCAAGAGAAATAATTCGAATCTAGCATGCAATCTTATGTTGGGACCTAAGGATAGTCCTTAAGGCAAAGAAGCTTGCTTATGTCCTTGAAAATCAACTTCCCAACCGTCCTCCTGAAAATGCAACTCTAGACCAGTTTCCTGAGTTGCTCAACCTGCTGAAGACTGTAGAGCCTTCTGTGAAGCAGGATCAAGAGACGGTACTGTTAGTTGGTTCCTCGAAGAAAGGTTCTAAGAGGAAGGCCAAAGAACAAAATAAAGGAAAGAAGAAAAAGGCCAAAAAGACTGAAAATATCCTAAAAGGCACTTGCCATTACTGTGGCAAGAAGGGTCACTGGCGAAGAAACTGCAAGGTTTATCTTGAGTCCTTGAAAGAGAAGGCATCCGATGCCCCATCCTCTTCAAGTATCTTCGTTATTGAATGTCACTCTATTTCCTCAAACACTTGGGTACTTGATACTGGGTGTAGCTCACATATAAGTAATAACATACTGGGGCTAAGGAATAGAAGAAGACTCGTCAAAGGAGAAGCGAATTTGCGAGTTGGAAAAGGAGCAAAGATTGCTGCTGTCGCCATCGGAACATATTTGCTAAAGCTCCCCACTGGACGTGTCTTAGAATTGGATAATTGTTATTTCGTTCCTTCGTTGATAATGAACATTGTATCTATTTCATGTCTGAATGAAAAGGGTTATCATTTAACTTTTAGTAACAATTGTTGTTACATAACTTTAAATGGTGTTCTTTATGGGAATGGAACTTTGTGCAATGGAATCTACATGTTAGATTTATCCAGTGACATTTTCAATATCGAAGTTAGCAACAAACGTGCTCGAATAGATAATCGAATAGACTCCTACACTTGGCATTGTCGTCTTGGCCATATAAGTAAGAAACGCATGACCGAATTACACCAATGTGGAATTTTGGAATCATTTTAACCCGGTTCATTTGATACATGCGAATCGTACTTAAAAGGCAAGATGACCAAATTACCCTTTTCCGGAAAAGGTAATCCAGTGGGAGAATTGCTTGGTCTAATACATACTGATGTATGTGGACCAATGTCAACTCTTGCACAAGGAGGCTATAGCTATTTCATCACCTTTATCGATGATCACTCACGATTCGGGTACGTGTTCTTGATGAAACAGAAATCTGAAGCCTTTGAGAAATTCAAAGAGTTCAGAAATGAAGTAGAGAAATAGCTTGGCAAAAGTATTAAGATACTTCGATCCGATCGGGGTGGTGAATACTTGAGTCAAGAGTTTCAAGATTATCATAGAAACAATGGGATATTATCCCACTGGACTCCGCCATATACACCACAGCATAATGGTGTATTTGAGAGGCGCAACCGAACCTTGATGGACATGGTTAGGTTGCATGATGAATCATGCAACACTTCCAAAATCCTTTTGGGGTTATGCACTTAAGACAGTTGTTTACTTGCTAAACAGAGTCCCGACCAAGGTAGTCTCTACTACTCCATATGAGACATGGAATAGTAAGAAACCTCACTTAACTCACCTTAAGATATGGGGTTGTCCTGCTTATGTGAAGCGGATTATATCAGACAAATTGGATGCTAAGTCTGATAGATGTCTATTTATTGGATACCCTAAGGAAACGAAGGGTTACCAATTCTATCGTCCCTTGGAACAAAAGGTGTTTGTTTCAAGGCATGCTGTATTTCTGAAAAAAGAATTTCTTTTACAAGAAAACAGTGGGAGTGACATTGAACTTGATGAAGTTCAAGAAACTCCAATAGACATTACAGAGACACCTAGTCTAGACCCACAACCAATACCTCATAATGATGAGCTATCAGTTGAACCTAAGACTACACCACATCTTCGTAGATCTGATAGGACACGCAATATTCCAGAGAGATACGGATTTCTCGTAAGTGAATCGAACGACGTGTTACTCATAAGCGATGACGAACCTATCAGTTATGAAGATGTTCTGAAAAGTTCAGAAAAGGACAAATGGCTTGAGGCCATGAAGTCGGAAATGGATTCCATGTACGAAAACCAAGTATGGGACTTGGTTAACCCACCTGAAGGGATTAAGTCCATAGGGTGCAAGTGGGTTTTCAAGAAGAAAACCGACATGGAAGGTAATGTTGTTACCTTTAAGGCTAGATTAGTGGCAAAAGGATATCGTCAGAAACAAGGAATTGATTATGACGAAACCTATTCGCCGGTAGCTATGCTTAAATCCATTCGGATGCTCCTAGCCATAGCAGCTCATTATGATTATGAGATATGGCAAATGGATGTGAAAACAACTTTCCTTAACGGAAGCCTGCTTGAGGATGTATACATGATACAACCTGAAGGTTTCACATCGGTTGATAAAACCAAAGTATGCAAGCTTCGACGATCCATATATGGACTGAAGCAAGCATCTAGGAGCTGGAACATCCATTTTGATGAGACAATCAAAAAGTTTGATTTCTCACAAAATTCAGACGAACCTTGTGTGTACAAGAAGGTTAGTGGGAGTGCAGTCGTATTCCTAGTATTATATGTCGATGACATCTTACTTATAGGAAACGATATATCAGTTTTACAGACAGTTAAAATTTGGTTGTCCAAAACTTTCTCCATGAAAGACCTGGGAGAAGCAACCTATATCCTTGGGATTAGAATATATAGAGATAGATCAAAACGGTTGCTTGGTCTTTCACAGTCTACATATATAGACCGAGTGCTAAAAAGGTTTAGCATGTCGGAATCCAAGAAAGGTTACCTTCCCATCAGGCATGGGATCAACCTTTCAAAGTCTATGTGTTCGCGCACAGAAGACGAGAGGATTTGCATGAACAAGATTCCCTATGCATCCGCGATAGGATCTATCATGTATGCTATGTTATGTACTAGGCCCGATATATCGTATGCTTTGTGCGTCACAAGCAGATACCAGTCGGATCCAGGAATGGATCATTGGGCGGCTGTTAAGACGATCCTTAAGTACTTAAGAAGAACTAAGGATGTATACCTAATATATGGAGAAGGAGATATGGTAATACGTGGGTATAGAGATGCCAATTTCCAGACAGATAAGGATGACTCCAAATCTCAGTCTGGATACGTATTTATTTTGAATGGAGGCGCAGTAAGTTGGAAAAGTTCCAAACAAGAAACCGTAGCGGATTCCACCACGGAAGCGGAATATATCGCAGCTTCGGAAGCAGCAAAGGAAGCAGTCTGGATCAAGAAGTTCATCTCTGAACTTGGCGTGGTTCCAACCATTGATGATGCAGTGCCGGTTTACTGCGACAACAATGGAGCTATTGCACAAGCAAAGGAACCAAGGTCTCATCAGCGATCCAAACACGTGCTTCGCCGCTATCATCTGATCAGATAAGTAGGAATGACATACAAATTGAGAAAATTCCCACAGAAAGGAATTTAGCGGATCCTTTAACAAAGGCCTTGCCTCAATATAAGTTTGAGGGTCATGTTAGAGACTGTGGTATTGGATACCGTAGCGATTGGCATTAGGCCAAGTGGGAGTTTGTTAGTGATATGAGAGAAGTGTCCTAAGGCAATCGCCTTATGATTGTAAAACATTTATTTTAATAAATGATAATTCACTATTTGAGTATACATGCTTGTGTATTTGATTGGGATCTTAAACTCATCTACTGAATGTCCGCAATACAACTCACAGCATAAGAGAATTTGTGATGGGATCACAACTAGTGATTATCTCTAAATGTGCAAATGTGAAGTATTGAAAATATCCCTAGTCGATGAATTGATAAATACGGACACTATCAATTCTGTTGAGACTAGCATGGGTTATTCTCTAATCAGCTGATTCTCACTGGCTGGAGACATTGGGATATCTGGAGATAAACATGGATGCTAGTTATGGGAACTAGTTCATTGGAGTGACTAGCTGTAAGACTTCATATGGTAATCTATATAAATATGTCAATGAAGTTCTTACTACGGCTTAAGTGCGATGTTCCTTTGACCTGCGGTGTTCAAGTCATCTTGGTCTTGGAGACTTATACTTTAACATATTAAGCAAGCATCTCCAAGGAGGTGTGGACCCAGGATGATTGGGTATAAGCCGAAGTGCCCGAAGATGCTTGAACAGCCTACAAAGGATTCACCACTCCTTGCGAGGAGATGTATACCCAGGCCTATCGTCGGATTGTTACTCAAAACCTCTGGCCAGAGTATATCATGTTTAGAGTGCGAGTCTCTTAAATACATGAGAGTAATTAGAAATCCAAAGGACGAGAAAGACACTACTTGGGCTAGGTGTGACGTAGTCAGCCTAGTGGGGACTGACACAAATAGACCGTGTCCTGAACCAAGTGGGTATAAGATGGTGAAGGGAATGGGGCACGATTCATTAGAGCTGCTGAAGGGTTTCTGAATAATTTCTTCTGGGGTCAAACCGTTGATCTTTCGATTAATTGGGGATCAGATGTACTACTAGGTGCCACTCATGAGCGTTCTATAATTGGTTAATTACAGACGGCCAACATAAATCGAAAGCCTATTTAGTCACACGCACTACGAGTAATCCGAGGGATTTAAAACGAGTCGAAAATTGGATTTTCCGATCAAGAGAAATAAGTCGAATCTGAGTTAATCAGAGGCGCAATGGAAGCTAAAAATGGCTAAGTCTTTTGAAGGCTTTTTGGGCGAATTAAATGAGTTTAATTCGCGTTGGTTCGGCTCGGTTTGGGCTGGCCAAAGAGGGTGCCAACCCTCCTTGGTTGGCCGGCCACCTATTGGGGAGATAACCAATTAATTTTGGTTTAATTAATAAAGTAAATCTAGCGCGATTTATTTTATAAATTATGGATAAATAAATTTGTATAAAGAAATTTATATAAATAAATTTATAGAAATTTATTCTTTTTATGGAAGTTAAAATAATCCATGAATTGGTTTATTTTAATTTTATAAAATCAATTATGAATTGATTTTTCCATAATAAGAAAGTTTATAAATTTCTTATAAAATTTATTCCATAATAAAAGGAGAGATTAATTAGTTTTATTATAAAGTTAGTTATAATAAAACTTGGTTTAAACGGAATAATTCATAAGAAAATTTATAGGATAAATTTCTTATGATAATTAATTAGTTTTATTATAAAGTTAGTTATAATAAAATTCATAAGAGAATTTATAGGATAAATTTCTTATGATAACTAATTAGTTTTATTATAAAGTTAGTTATAATAAAACTTGGTTTAAACGGAATAATTCATAAGAGAATTTATAGGATAAATTTCTTATGATAATTAATTAGTTTTATTATAAAGTTAGTTATAATAAAATTCATAAGAGAATTTATAGGATAAATTTCTTATGATAACTAATTAGTTTTATTATAAAGTTAGTTATAATAAAACTTGGTTTAAACGGAATAATTCATAAGAGAATTTATAGGATAAATTTTTTATGTTAACTAATTCCGTTAATTCGGTTAAGAGGAGACTTGGCAAGGGAGAAGCAACTATATAAGGAACCATAGGCAAGCCTTGGATTCCTATGATTTGGATAATCGAAATAGAGCTCTCCCTCTCTCTCTTCTCTTCTCTCCTCCTTCCCCCTCCCTTCCATTAGGGCCGGCGGCCACCCTAGCTCCATTAGGGCCGGCGCCCAACCTACACCAAGGCAAGGTGTTGCCGTGAGCTTCAAGGAGAAGAAGAAACCAACCAAGAAGAAGAAGAAGCGGATCACATCTCCCTCTCTCTCGGAATTCGATTCCGTTACTTCGTTGGTTAGTTTCCTTTTCTTCTCTTGATCTTCTTTGTTGTGCCTATAGAGAATCTAGTAGTTCTCGTTGGCACAAAACTCGTGTCTTTGCAAAGTCATCCCGAAGAGAACTCGGCGTGGACGCGAATAGAGGCGAAGCTTCCAAGGGACGCTACGGTTGGATCTCGTCCCTTACTTCGAGTTACGCGAGGTACTTGGTAAATTAGTTTACTTTTCCGCAAAGTTTTATTTTATGATTATGTCAACACACCATAAGATTGCATGCTAGATACGAAGTTAAAATAATTTAGGAAATTATTTTATGCAAATTCTTCCACTGCACGTAAAAATTTAAAATTTTACGAACTCGTATCCTTGTCGACATGCACCCGGTCCCAATAGCCTCAAACTTGTTTTGAGGCAAGGCCTTAGTTAAAGGATCCGCTTGTAACGCCCACTTTTTTTTTTAAAGCGGCGTTACGCTGACATACTTAAGGCATGTAACATCATACTGCAGCGGAATAACTTGAACCTTACATATACATGCCCCTACTACCATCCCTAATATAATGACATGGAACTTAACATATGAACGTCATGCTTAACATCATATCATAACATGCTTAACATCATACCATAAGGTTCATATCATATCATACTTGACATCTTATCATAAAGTTCCATAAGTCACTATTTGAGCATATAGGTAGCAAAAATAAAGTTCTTAGCATAAACGGTTAACACATTCGATTTCATGGGCCAAGTCACCATCACACACATATTTCAGGCCCTCCTGCTGCTTCCTCGTTATCCCCTTGCATGATCTGCGGTAAAGGAAAGAAGACTATAAGCACACAGGGTTAGTAAGACTTTTTCCTACTCACTAAAACATTCATCATTTCATAATAAGCACATAAAACATCATCATATTTACCATACCCTTGACATGGCATGATCATAAACATAAGTGAACATTCATAGCATAGCATGAGACATGGCATGAACATAATCATACTAACATTCTAAGCATAGCATGAAACATGGCATAACATAACATAATAATCTTCCCTAGCATGGCATAAGACATGGTATAAGCTTAAACGTAGTAGCATGGCATAATACATGGCATAGCATAACGTAACAAAAATCAACCTATATAGCATAACATAGGCATATCTTCTATCCTATTATATGAACATCTTCTTAACATAATCCTGACATAGATCATTCATGCATATCTTTTATCGTAAAGCATAAGTATAAGACATCATTATCGTAACATAATGCATATCATGTATGAATGCATGGGTGGAATGCATTTACATAAAGATGCTTAACTTTTAAAACATACTTTGAAAAATGCTTAAACATCATCATCATAACATTTGGGGTCCCCGGCTTGTACCACATACATACATCATAGCGCGCATCCCTAGTAAATCCGATGTAGCTAGCCCCAACCTACTAGGGTAAGGACAGCATAACCGGTAGTCCCCAAACCGAGGCGCTTCTTAAGGAGCCCATCCCTGTTGCACAGCTCCGGTAGTGCCAGAACCGTGGACAGCTTCGGTAGTCCATAACCGAGGCGTTCTTAAGGTGCCCATCCCTTGGACCCATACTTCGGTCCGGTACAAGCCCATACATAAAGTAAAATACTTTTCATGCTTCATCATTCATAAGACATTCCTGGCATACTCATCATAGCATAACTTGTTATGGCTCGGCCCGTCTATCGGCCCATTTACCGGTCCTCTCGACCGTCGTACCGTCGACCATCGACTGTGCCGTTTAGCATATTTATGCCTTAAAGACATAAGCATCATCTTTCATTCATCATACTTGTCATTCAACATTTTCATTCTTAGACATGCATATGTACACATCATTCATAGAGCATGGCATACATTCGTATTATCCTAAAACATGGTATATCATTCCTAAACATGGCATATCATGCATAACCATGGCATATCATTCATAAACATGACATATCATTCGTAACATGGCATATCATTCATAACATGGCATATCATTCATAAACATGGCATATCATACATAACCATGGCATATCATTCATAAACATGACATATCATTCGTAACATGGCAGATCATTCATAACATGGCATATCATTCATAAACATGGCATATCATGCATAACCATGGCATATCATTCATAAACATGGCATATCATGCATAACCATGGCATATCGTTCATAAACATGGCATATCATCCGTAAACATGGCATATCATTCATAACATAAATCACATCTTACCATAGGGCCATTGGGACCCTTACTTGAAATAAATCTTAACTTTTATCCTATTAACCCTTATTGGCCGAAACATGTGGAGTCCCAAGGCCATGTGAAAATTCACGTAATCACCATCCTTCATCCTTATTTCATGGCAACACATAAACATATGCTTGAAGTTAAAGACTGAACCCTAACCCTTGGGTCCTTGGGGTTGGCCGAACCATATGGGCCTCTAGGGTGCTCCAAAAATTCTCAAAATTTATACTTAACTTATAAACATCATAAGGGAACATTAAATAACATTATAATGATTTTTATCATAATTATAGACCTTTAAAACATGATGGCCGAAACCCTTAAACTCAGGGTCCTCAGTTTTTGTTTCTTTCATGTTGGCCGAAACCCTGGGGTGTCCTAGGGTACTCCAAAAATTCCCAAAAATTATACTTAACCTCTACACATCATGAGGGAACATCAAATAACATTATCATGATTTTTAACATATTTATAGACATTTAAATCATGGTGGCCGAAACCCATAAACATAGGGACCTTGGTTTTGTCCCTTTCCTGTTGGCCGAATCCCTAGAGTGTCCTAGGTTACTCCAAAAATTCCCAAAAATTATACTTAACTTCTAAAAATCATAAGGGAACATCAAATAACATTATCATGATTTTTTAACATATTTATAGACATTTAAATCATGGTGGCCGAAACCCATAAACACAGGGACCTTGGTTTTGTCCCTTTCATGTTGGCCGAAACCCTAGAGTGTCCTAGGTTACTCCAAAAATTCCCAAAAATTATAATTAACTTCTAAAAATCATAAGGGAACATAAAATAACATTATCATGATTTTTAACATATTTATAGACATTTAAATCATGGTGGCCGAAACCCATAAACATAGGGACCTTGGTTTTGTCCCTTTCATGTTGGACGAAACCCTAGAGTGTCCTAGGGTACTCAAAAAATTCCCAAAAATTATACTTAACTTCTAAACATCATAAGCGAACATCAAATAACATTATCATGATTTTTAACATATTAATAGACATTTAAATCATGGTGTCCGAAACCCATAAACATAGGGACCCTGGTTTTGCCCCTTTCATGTTGGCCGAAACCCTAGAGTGTCCTAGGGTACTCCAAAAATTCCCAAAAATTATACTTAACTTCTACACATCATAAGGTAATATAAAATAACATTATCATGATTTTTAACATATTTATAGACATTTAAATCATGGTGGCCGAAACCCATAAACATAGGGACCCTGGTTTTGTCCCTTTCATGTTGGCCGAAACCCTAGAGTGTCCTAGGATACTCCAAAAATCCCCAAAAATTTTACTTAACTTCTACACATCATAAGGTAACATCAAATAACATTATCATGATTTTTAACATATTTATATACATTTAAATCATTGTGGCCGAAACCCATAAACATAGGGACCCTGGTTTTGTCCCTTTCATGTTGGCCGAAACCCTAGAGTGTCCTAGGGTACTCCAAAAATCCCCAAAAATTATACTTAACTTCTACACATCACAAGGGAACATCAAATAACATTATCATGATTTTTAACATATTTATAGACATTTAAATCATGGTGGCCGAAATCCATAAACATAAGGACCTTGGTTTTTCTTTCCTTTCAACATCACATCCAAAAACTACCCCATATATCATACTAAAAATCATGGAAATTATAGATAACTATTACACCACAGGTGAGGGAGTCTTACCTTAGATTTCTTGATTTTTTTTCGAACCTTGAAAGAGGAGAAGGAAGAGGACTTGGTATCTCTTGACCACAACTAGTCCTTGTCACCTTGTAGGAACTTTAGATCTTGAGAGATGAGACCTCTTGTGAAGTTTTCCCCAAGAAATTCCTCCCTTTGGTGCTCGGCAAAAATGAGGAATGAAGAGGAGAGGAAATGCAATTGATTGAGAGAAGAAGTAACTCCCAGAACTCCTCTCATTATAACCCATCAAGGAGGCAAATGAAGAGCCTCTCCATGACCCTTCACCTCCTTTTACCTCTTAACCAACCTCCACTTCAATTACTCATAAGAATTCCTTGCTAGGTGAGTTGGTTAAAGCATTCTTGGTTGTACAAGAGATCCAAGGTTCAATCCTTGGCTCATGCACATTTATTTTTATTTTGATTTTCATTTCATTTATTTTATTACCTTATTTTCTTAAATTCCGAAAATCCCCCCTAAAATTACCCATAATTGTACAAATATTCCTAAATAAAATTATTTTATATTTATATTAATTTTACCTAATTAATACCCATTTTTGGGCCCATTTAAAGCCTATTAGTACCAAATTCCTCAATTTAGATGGGAACGTTAGGCTAATACTTTCCCATAATCATGTTAATGTGCCCAAATAAATTCCTATTTATATTTATACTAATTCTTCCTAAAAATCCACCTATAATCATAGTACTAGGAAGCCCATATAAGGCCCATTAGCACTTGGTTTCCTCAATTTAAACGAGAAAACATGGATTTCCTAGGCCAATGTTCGTATTAATGCCTCTAGGTCCTTCGGAAAATTATCTAGACATGCTCAATATTTTCAGAAAATATTAAGAGAATTTTCCGGGTCGTTACACCGCTAAATTCCTTTCAGTGGGAATTTTCTCAATTTGTATGTCATTCCTACTTATAATCTCTCTGATCAGATGATAGCGGCAAGCACGTGTTTGGATCGCTGATGAGACCTTGGTTCCTTTTCTTGTGCAATAGCTCCATTGTTGTCGCAGTAAACCAGCACTGCATCATCAATGGTTGGAACCACGACAAGTTCGGAGACGAACTTCTTGATCCAGACTGCTTCCTTTGCTGCTTCCGAAGCTGCGATATATTCCGCTTCCATGGTGGAATCCGCTACGGTGTCTTGTTTGGAACTTTTCCAACTTACTGCGCCTCTATTCAAAATAAATACGTATCCAGACTGAGATTTGGAGTCATCCTTATCTGTCTGGAAACTGGCATCTGTATACCCACATATTACCATATCTCCTTCTCCATATATTAGGAACACATCCTTAGTTCTTCTTAAGTACTTAAGGATTGTCTTAACAGCTGCCCAATGATCCATTCCTGGATCCGACTGGTATCTGCTTGTGATGCTCAAAGCATATGATACATCAGGCCTAGTACATAACATAGCATACATGATAGATCCTATCGCGGATGCATAGGGAATCTTGTTCATGCAAATCCTCTCGTCTTCTGTGCGCGGACACATAGACTTTGAAAGGTTGATCCCATGCCTGATGGGAAGGTAACCTTTCTTGGATTCCGACATGCTAAACCTTCTTAGCACTCGGTCTATAGATGTAGACTGCGAAAGACCAAGCAACCGTTTTGATCTATCTCTATATATTCTAATCCCAAGGATATAGGTTGCTTCTCCCAGGTCTTTCATGGAGAATGTTTTGGACAACCAAATTTTAACTGTCTGTAAGACTGATATATCGTTTCCTATAAGTAAGATGTCATCGACATATAATACTAGGAATACGACTGCACTCCCACTAACCTTCTTGTACACACAAGGTTCGTCAGGATTTTGTGAGAAATCAAACTCTTTGATTGTCTCATCAAAACGGATGTTCCAGCTCCTAGATGCTTGCTTCAGTCCATATATGGATCGTCGAAGCTTGCATACTTTGGTTTTATCAACCGATGTGAAACCTTCAGGTTGTATCATGTATACATCCTCGAGCAGGTTTCCGTTAAGGAAAGCTGTTTTCACATCCATTTGCCATATCTCATAATCATAATGAGCTGCTATGGCTAGGAGCATCCGAATGGATTTAACATAGCTACTGGCGAATAGGTTTCGTCATAATCAATTCCTTGCTTCTGACGATATCCTTTTGCCACTAATCTAGCCTTAAAGGTAACAACATTACCTTCCATGTCAGTTTTCTTCTTGAAAACCCACTTGCATCCTATGGGCTTAATCCCTTCAGGTGGGTTAACCAAGTCCCATACTTGGTTTTCGTACATGGAATCCATTTCCGACTTCATGGCCTCAAGCCATTTGTCCCTTTCTGAACTTTTCAGAACATCTTCATAACTGATAGGTTCGTCATCGATTATGAGTAACACGTCGTTCGATTCACTTACGAGAAATCCGTATCTCTCTGGAATATTGCGTGTCCTATCAGATCTACGAAGAGGTGGTGAAGTTTTAGGTTCAACTGATAGCTCATCATTATGAGGTATTAGTTGTGGGTCTAGACTAGGTGTCTCTGTAATGTCTATTGGAGTTTCTTGAACTTCATCAAGTTCAATCCCACTCCCACTGTTTTCTTGTAAAAGAAATTCCTTTTCCAGAAATACAGCATGCCTTGAAACAAACACCTTTTGTTCCAAGGGATGATAGAATTGGTAACCCTTCGTTTCCTTAGGGTATCCAATAAATAGACATCTATCAGACTTAGCATCCAATTTGTCTGATATAATCCGCTTCACATAAGCAGGACAACCCCATATCTTAAGGTGAGTTAAGTGAGGTTTCTTACTATTCCATATCTCATATGGAGTAGTAGAGACTACCTTGGTCGGGACTCTGTTTAGCAAGTAAACAGCTGTCTTAAGTGCATAACCCCAAGAGGATTTTGGAAGATTTGCATGATTCATCATTGACCTAACCATGTCCATCAAGGTTCGGTTGCGCCTCTCAGATACACCATTATGCTGTGGTGTATATGGCGGAGTCCATTGGGATAATATCCCATTGTCCCTATCAGATACACCATTATGCTATGGTTTAAACTGGGTCCACACCTCCTTGGAGATGCTTGCTTAAGATGTTAAAGTATAAGTCTCCATGACCAAGATGACTTGAACACCGCAAGTCAAAGGAACATCGCACTTAAGCCGCAGTAAGAACTTCATTGACATATCTATATAGATTACCATATGAAGTCTTACAGCTAGTCACTCCAATGAACTAGTTCCCTTAACTAGGATCCATGTTTATCTCTGGACATCCCAATGTCACCAGCCAGTGAGAATCAGCTGATTAGAGAATAACCCATGCTAGTCTCAACAGAATTGATAGTGTCCGTATTTATCAATTCATCGACTAGGGATATTTTCAATACTTCACATTTGCGCATTCAGAGATAATCACTTGTTGTGATCCCATCACAAATTCTCTTATGCTATGAGTTGTATTGCGGACATTCAGTAGATGAGTTTAACATCCCAATCAAATACACAAGCATGTATACTCAAATAGTGAATTATCAATTATTAAAATAAATATTTTACAATCATAAGGCGATTACCTTAGGACACTTCTCTCATATCACTAACATTATAGACGGCCAACATAAATCGAAAGCCTATTTAGTCACACGCACTACGAGTAATCCGAGGGATTTAAAACGAGTTGAAACATTGGATTTTCCAATCAAGAGAAATAAGTCAAATCTGAATTTATCAGAGGCGCATCGGAAGCTTAAAATGGCTAAGTCTTTTGAAGGCTTATTGGACGAATTAAATGAGTTTAATTCGCGAGGAGGCGGCTTGGTTTGGCCGGCTAAAGAGGGTCCCCACCCTCTTTGGTTTGGCCGGCCACAACTAGGAGGGAAACCAATTTATTTGGTTTAAATTATAAAATAAATCGAGCGTGATTTGTTTTATAAAATTATGGATAAAGAAATAAAGAAATTTATATAAAGAAATTTACATAAAGAAATTTATAGAAATTTATTCTTTTTATGGAAATTAAAATGAGTCATGGATTGGTTTATTTTATTTTATAAAATCAATTATGAATAGATTTTTCCATGATAAGAAAAATTTATATAATAAATTTATTCTTTTTATGGAAATTAAAATGAACCATGGATTGGTTTATTTTCTTTTATAAAATCAATTATGAATTGATTTTTCCATGATAAGAAAAATTTATATAATAAATTTATTCTTTTTATGGAAATTAAAATGAACAATGGATTGGTTTATTTTATTTTATAAAATCAATTATGATTTAATTTTTCCATGATAAGAAAAATTTATATAATAAATTTCTTGTAAAATTTTATTCCATAATAAAAGGGGAGACATGGTTGTTTTTATTATAAATTAAGTTATAATAAAAACTTGGCATAACGGAATAATTCATAAAAAAAATTTATATGATAAATTTCTTATGAAAAATTCCATTAAGAGGAGACTTGGCGATTAAGGGGCTACTATATAATGGTAACAAGGCAAGGCTTGAAAAATAATCTAGAGATCAAGTAGCAAGCCCTCTCTCTCTCTCTCTCTCTCCTTTTCTCCCTCTCCTTCTTCTAGGGCCGGGGCCTTCTCCACCCTCTAGGGCCGGCGCCCCCTTATAGTTGCCGTGAGCCATCTCCACCAAGAAGGTGACGAAGAAGAAGAAGAAGCGGGTCGTAACTCCTTGCTTTCCACGGAATCTTGATTCCGTTACTTGGTGGTTAGTTTTCCATCTCTCTCTCTTGATATTCTTGTCGTGCCTTTGGAGAATCTAGTAGTTCTTGTCGGCACGAAACTCGTGGCTTTGCGAAGTCATCCCGAAGAGAACTCGGCGTGGACGCGAATAGTGGCGGAGCTTCCAAGGGACCCTTCGGTTGGATCTCGTCCCTTACTTCGAGTTACGCGAGGTATTGACTAAATTAGTTTACTTTCTGCAAAATTTAATTTATGATCATGTCCACACATCATAAGGTTGCATGCTAGATACGTGGTTAAAATAATTTGAGAAATTATTTATGCTAAAACTTCCGCTGCACGTAATAAAATTTTAAAAATTACGAACCTGTATCCATATCAACATGCACCCGGTCCCAACAGTGGTATCAGAGCCAGTTAGTGTTCGACATAATCATATAATTGTTTTGCGGAAAACTTTGTCATGATCTCAATTTTGGAAAATTTTCCAATTATGGAAACTTTCCAATTATGATAAATTTTAGATTTAGGAATTTCAAAGTTTGGAAATCCTCATGAAATTTCGCAAACTTTTGAAATATGCTAATTTCTGAAATTTTATGATAATTGTGAAAACTTCTCATCTTTGAAAACTTTCCAATTTTGAAAATTTCTATTTTGGAAATTTTCCAATGTTGGAAATATGTAAGTTTTCTTTGTACCAGAAACATGTAGGACCGGTGCCGTCGATAGAGGGGGGGTGAATATCGACCGTGAATAACCTTCGCGGAAATCTCGGAATACTTTCGTTCTAGACTCAGAGTGTTAGTAGCGCAGCGGAAATTAATAGAACGAAAAGAAACAAGACAGTGACACAGCGGATTTTTACTTGGTTCCCGACCCCCCAGGGTCAGTACATCCAAGGCCAATGCACGGGAACGCCCGTCCACTATTGGTCTCCTTTCTGGACTTTCAGGAGGCGGAGAAACCCGACTTACAGTGCAGTATTACAAGCAATAATATAGAAATTTAAGTACAGTAATTAAAAAGCAAACCAACGAAACAAAGGTTGAAGCTCGGCCGATCTGGACCTCCGAATTGCCGTGCACCTCCTCCTGGAGCCTCCCGATCGTAGAGCCTCGTTTTTAGCGCGTTGCAGTTGGTCAGAAAGCTTGGAATGGTTCTTGGAAGTCTTCTTTGAAGCAGAGGGGTCGAGGCCCCTTATAAAGGCCTCCTGGGGATGCCCCGGATGACTTGGTCAAACTTTATCCCTGCGTCTACCTCGCCGCAACTGATAACAGCTTTGACCAGGGCGCCTCGGATCTTCCGGGCGCCCATCTTGAACCCAGTCAGTGCTTATCCACTGCTTTGTACTCGCAGCAATGAACCAATGTTGACCAAGGCGCCCTGGTGCATGAGGGCGCCCTGGTTAGGGCCTTCATCAAGCTTGCTTTGTCTTCGGTTCTTGGTACCTGCAATATCCACAAACACAAAGCATAGATACATATAATATTGATCTTACGGACTTGGTTCGGACTTCAGATTTGCATGAAACCCTAGGTCGAACCGGCACAAGTTCCCATCCCCGAGAACTCGCCCTTCACCTACTCCTTTCAGGAGACGGTTGCCACCCAGTCCTTCGGATGGACTTTTGCTTAGCCTCTGATTACTCCGGATCTCGAGACGCCCGAACCCTGACCCGTCTCTACTCCTGTCCTTAGTCATCGCTCAGCTAAGTTGCTCAGTCCCTTGGACCAAGACTTCATTCCCTAGCAATCCTTCGCCAGGTGCCTAGCAGTCCTTCGCCAGGTGCCTAGCAGTCCTTCGCCAGGTCTTCATTCCCTAGCAGTCCTTCGCTAGGTGCCTAGCAACCCTTCGCTAGGTCTTCTATGCCTAGTAGTCCTTCACTAGGTGCCTAGCAGCCCTTCGCTAGGTCTTCTATGCCAAGTAGTCCTTCACTAGGTGCCTAGCAGCCCTTCGCTAGGTCTTAGGGTTACGATACCTAGCAGCCCTTCTCTAGGTGCCTAACAACCCTTCGTTAGGTCTTTAGAGTTTCAATACCTAGCAGTCCTTTGCTAGGTGCCTAGCAGCCCTTCGCTAGGTCTTTAGGGTTCCGATGCCTAGATTAACTAGGACTTTTCTTCAACTAAGGTTACTTCTCTCTTACTCCCCTTTGTCTATTTAGTGTATCACTGACTTATGTATATTGTCAAACATTAAAACACTTCAAGAGGAACATCATTAATGCAACTTGCACCAACAAAACTTACAATTATTCTGAAAACTTATTATGAAATCTCGCAATTTTGGGCACTTTCTTTCAAGAAAGTCTAGACAAATTTATGGATCATTAATTGACAATTAAATTCGAATTGGTTTTAAATTATTAACAAAATTCTTTATTTTGGATTGAGCCTCGGGGAGCCGTCCAATTTAAAGTTAGTTGTTGTAATTTAATTTCCCATTTTGAATAAAATTGTCATGTTTAATTTGGTTACGCCTCGGGGAGCGGACCAAATTGGATTTACGATAAATTTCTTTTCTTTGGGTATCTGAGCCTCGGGGAGCCACCCTTAGAAAACAATTTATTGTAATTAATTAATCCATAAATAAAATATGTGATCAAATCTTGGAAATTTAGGATAATTTCCTTATTTGATTTAAGAGGTGATGCTCTTACATATTGTTGTCTCCAAAATTAATTAGGAAAATGGTTTCCTATAGAGTTTTCTTAAATAAGTTTTTCATGAAAATAATATGTGGTTGAATTAAGAGAATCGGTCTCTTAATTTAATAAGATTTGATTTAGAGAAATCAAAGTCTTAAACATATTATTTCCGAAATTGATTATGACAATTTAGGAAATTATTTCGTAAAATAATTCCTTGAATAAAGTATGAAATCGGGATTAGGAAATCCGGTTCCTAGTCCAATTAATGAGACTTGATAAATTAAGTCACATACATACTTAATTAAGGAAATCGTTAGTCATGACATAATTATATGCCATGAATGTGCTTTGAAAAGAAAGGATGAGACCCAAAACCCCTTACAAAATATTAAGGCTAACACCTTCCATTAATAAGGTTAGAACCAGAGTTTTGTTTCTCGTTTGGGTTGATAGACACATCCATGCCCGGCTTGAACCTCAACATGTTTAAACTATGGAATTAGTTTATGATTAATATAGTTGGAGTCAGAGGTCAATCCTTAGTTTTGGTTGTTGGACACATCCAAGCCTGACTAAACGGTTGAATGAGCTCCAACCATATTAAAACTATTTCTTGATAAATGGGTCAGCCTTAAGCTTGGAGCATCGATTTGTTGTGCCACAGCCAAGGTCGATGCAAAGAGTGGTGCAGTTGGGTGCTATGTATAATGTTGCATACTTGTTAATGAGTTAACAACCCAATGATTTATGCAAACATTTAATTAGTTGATAGCATAAAGTGATAGTTACATATATGTGATATGTAAT